>JAODLM010000685.1:0-200016 GCA_036937905.1 Salvia rosmarinus
TGTGTTGTACTTATTTGTACATTTCTCTTTTTTTGTCATATAAAAAATGTGGAAGTTCCAACAGGGGAATATAATAATTTGAAAAGTGATGTCTTAAATCAATCGATTTAAAGGTGAGGGCTCTTTTTGCTTTGAAAATAAGGGGAAATGCTGCGGAATATTGGGATTTTGTGGCATATTAATTTAACATCGATAAATTATTAAAAAACATATGAATCTGGCTCGAGGGTAAAGGGGAGATTCGTTCTTATCGACTTCAAATTATTATAGCAAAAACTATAATTCTAAACTATTACACGATTTAAATTAGTTGCAAAATTAGGCGAGTGTGCCACGTGGTTTGCGTCGCGCTGCATCTGATAGAATCCATGAATTGAAGCATATCTAAACTTAACTTTCTTGTGAATCTTTATTGTTGTGAATCCTGTGAAATTGCACATCTAAACTTAACTTTCTTAATTTATTCACATTAAGGATTTCTTAACTTTCTAATCCACTTGATTAATTTTAAAATCGCTTGTTGTATGTACGTGCATATGAGAAAAGTAATAATCCAGAGAGGCATGAGCTAGAAACTTTGAAAAATTATCACTATACTACAAACAGGAAATCTTGGACGTAAATTACTATATTGATATTCTTCTTCTTCTGCATGCAACTTGCAAGAGACGCCTACATGCCTCTTTAATTCTTAATATAATAGTATTTGAATGGACAAGATAAGTATGTCGATCACCAATTACAGAAATTTTATATTTATATTTATTTTTTCATAACTAATTTGAGTCCACTAATAGCATCTTTATCGTACGAGTACAAACAAACAGCACTTAAATAAAATATAACAAATTAGGGAACGAAACGGAATATTTATCGAATCTTCGCAAAACTCGAAAGTCAATTTCAAGTTGGTTTATGCATGCAATTGCTGGCTGGCAAGGGATGTTGATTGCTAAATAGCAATTTATGACCCCAGATGGTGTTTTCACTTACTCTTGCGACTTATTCATGTAACATCCTCACATTTTCATTTAAATAATATAGCCAGCCATCAACTCACTTGGGAAACTTCACATTTTAATTCTATTAGCTGTCGAATAAGTTGAACAATTGACGTAGCTTAGTGTCACGAATTCAAATTACATGAGGCTTTCTAGATCGAGTCAGTCGCACATGACTTGCCTAGTTCAGTTTGCCAATTTTGCGTGATTGTTACACTCCTTATCGGATTTCGACCATCATGACCACCGTCCTATTTTCGTAATCGACAAACACCATTTGTAGGATCTAGGTTAGCAAGCAGTTGGGCACTGTAACCTAGCTTTCAATTTTGCGTGATTGTTACACTCCTTATCGGATTTCGACCATCATGACTACCGTCCTATTTTCTTAATCGACAAACACCCTTTGTAGGATCTAGGTTAGCACGCAGCTGGGCACTCTAACCTAGCTTTCCAGGTGTTTCCCAAAAAACAGCGGCCAAGTTAGAAACGTGCCACTTCGCCGTATAACTTCTGTTAGAAGAATAAAGAGAATCCGAAGATAATCTCCACAGTCAACAACAAAAAATCGATCCAGACAACTTTTATAAAAATCATAGTCGATTTCTACTGTCATTAATATCCGTTACATTCTTGCTACACGAAAGCGCAGAAACAAACTCTTATGCACGACTCAATATACCAAACATATATACGAGCAGTTCATGATAAACATGAAGAACTTCAGCAGGGACTCTATAAACACACAGTTGCAGAATAACATAGCTTTAAGCAACCTTAACATTTCAAGATTTCACCAGACACTTTCATACAAGCACGCAAACGATTCGTCGAAATCAAGTATCGAAATGGAGCAACTTGAACAACCTTCCTCACTTTAAGGAATGTAGAGCTTCTTACAGCCTGAGAGATGGGAAGCGCTGAGATCTGATTCTTCTCTTTCTAAGTCGCTCTGCGATAATGAAAGCAAGCTCTAGCGACTGGGAGGCATTGAGCCTTGGATCACAATGGGTGTGATAGCGTGAGCTTAGGTCATTGTATGTGATCGTTCGAGACCCTCCGACACACTCTGTAACATTTTGCCCAGTCATCTCCAAGTGCACGCCTCCTGGATGGCTTCCTTCTTGGTCGTGTACATCAAAGAATGCTCTCACCTCAGCCTGCCAATAAATCTCACTTTTCAATTAATTCATTATGAAGGGGAAAATCAACGATACACATACTAATCCATATTAGTAAATCATACTAATAGTTAACACACCAATGGTGCGAAATTTAGTTTCTCGTAATACTGTTGAAGCTCCATTTTCCATTGGGGGGAGGGCCTGGAGGGTTTGTGAAAGAGGCACGTAATTTTGCATTTAGCTGTTTTCGTGGAAGAGATATACGAGTAATATATTTTTCAAGAGACATGGCTTTTTAATTTCCCAACATATAAAACCTTTTCTCCTTTATTTAGTTTCAAGATTCACTTGAATTAAGGCTAGTTTCTTGTCCATCTCGCGGAATAGCCTTTTTTTGCAAGAATCTTTAAACATGAAAGGTTTACAAGTA
Source organism: Salvia rosmarinus (assembly GCA_036937905.1). Classification (NCBI taxonomy): domain Eukaryota; kingdom Viridiplantae; phylum Streptophyta; class Magnoliopsida; order Lamiales; family Lamiaceae; genus Salvia; species Salvia rosmarinus. Next base: position 2,556 of record JAODLM010000685.1, read on the forward strand.
ACATTAAACATAGAGTAAGCCATAATGCTGAAATTGGGTGTAACAACCTATACACAAAAATGTCTTGGATTTCCACTGCACTAGACTAATATCAATATTTTCCAAAGCATGAAGTAGTAGTTGCACATAAACAAATTATTTGTTGGTGACAATGACAATGGAAATAACCTACAACTAAGTCTTCAAAACTGTAATGTCCCAGGGGAGAATCAAGATCTTAATATATACATATAATGGGATCTCCTAGAAACTTAGGTTTTGGAAGGCGATGACAGATGTTAGGCAAAGGCGATGAAAGATGTTAGGTAGTTGGCTAGGCTCGGGGCGTTAGAAAAACAGCCGAATAAGAACTTACACTAACGAATCAACTTAAGGGTATGCAAGAAAGATGGAAAGGAGAAGGTAGTGAGCGTACCCTGATGGCATCGAAGGAGCGGGTCTTGAGTCCACAAGGTGCTTTAATGGTGTTTCCATGCATCGGGTCACTGACCCAAGTGACAATCTGACTTGCTCTGCGAACAGCCCTAATCAGATATGGGAGTTTCACTCTCATGTTCTCAGCCCCCATTCTGGCAATCACAGTGATTCTTCCAGGTCTATTATCAGGATTCAAGATATCAATGAGTTTCACAAGCTCATTCGGATCCATTTTATCACTAACCTGCACCACAAGCCAAAATGAATGTGATGAACCTGCCCCAACGAAATATAAAATTTCAAAGCATAAATACTAAGTGAATCACGTAAAATGTAAATCAGCACACCTTGATTCCAAGAGGGTTGGAAACTCCTCTTAAGAACTCAACATGGGCACCATCTAACTGCCTCGTTCTTTCGCCAACCCAAATCATGTGGGCTGAGCAGTCGTAATACAGGCCAGAAGTCGAGTCCTCTCTAGTAAGTGCTTGTTCGTAAGGTAAAAGTAAGCACTCGTGAGATGTCCAGAACTCTGTAGTGGTCATCAGAGGGTGGTCGGCAGTCAGACCACAGGAGGCCATGAAACCAAGAGCCTCATCAACCCGATTAGCCAGTTCGCGATACCTATTAAAATAGCAAGAATAAAACAAACTATCATCCTCGGAAACCAAGACTAAAGCCGCAGGGAAAGAAAATGTAGGAATAAAGGAAATAAGTAGAGATTGAATACCTATCGCCCTGCTCGCTGTGTTCGGTAAAATCGAGGTTCCACTGGGTAACCCTCTGCATGGCGGCATACCCTCCGGTTGCAAATGCTCTGAGCAGGTTGAGCGTAGCCACAGATTGGGTGTAAGCTTTTATCATTCTCTCGGGATCTGGAATTCGTGATTTCTCAGTAAAAGCATCCCCATTAACATTGTCCCCACGGTAACTTGGCAGCTTGACGCCATCCTTCTCCTCAAATGGATCAGATCTTGGCTTAGCGAATTGCCCCGCCATTCTTCCTACCTACAGAGGACAATTCCAAGATATCAAATTCTTTCATTTCTTAACGGCACACAAATCATAGAAAGAGCCAAATCATTATCAACAAATAAAGTATTTACTAAACAAACTACTAAACAAACTACTTCAGAAACACGAGATAACACACTGATTTGTTTACTAAATTAGTATTGCTACTCACAACTCACAAGCACATCTGTCGATGGAGGAAACATGAGTAATTAAGGTTCTTGTCAATTTCATATTATTAGCTAAACCCAATTCAACATCAACTAAAAGAGGCTTACGTATTATCAATCTATGCCCAAAAAGATAAATACAAATTGAAAAATTCAGCCAAGGCTTCCATGTCAATATCAGGATATTAACTTGATACCAATATCAATCTCTAATCTTGGTCACTTGGAAACTTCAACCCCAAAATCAGTGTCTTTGGTGTATCATCTTGATTTTAAAAAAAAAGTTAATACCACAACCACAAAGAAACAAACTTTAATTTGGGGTAAAATGTTAAAATCCAGAAAAAGAGGGAGACACTAAATTACTTTAATAATAGGCATCTGACCACCAAACATAAGCACAACACCCATCTGCAACAGCACTCTGAACGTATCCCTAATATTATTGGCGCTGAATTCCTTGAAACTCTCAGCACAATCGCCACCCTGCAAAAGGAAGGCGTTTCCTAGAGCGGCCTGTCCCAGGCGCTCCTCGAGGCTGCGTGCCTCGCCGGCGAAAACGATCGGAGGGAAGGATTCGAGAGTCTTGAGGACTGATTCGAGGGAGGTTTTATCCGGATATTCTGGAATTTGGTAGGCTTTCTTGGATTTCCAGCTGTCAAGATTCCAGCCTTTTGAAGGTGGGGCGACGGCCGATGGCGGCGGCTTGGAGGATAGGACGGCGGAGATTGATTTTGATCTGGGTTCGGTAATGATGGGAGATTGGTGTTTGGGGGTGAAGCTGGGACGGAGGAAGGGATTCGGCAGGCCTGGAGCGGCGACAGTCGAGGCGGGGTGTGTCAGAGCCATCGCCTTTGCCTGCATGTTTTTGCCTGGTGTGTGTGTGAGAGAGAGACACGACGGGAATGGAAAGTAGGTGAGAGTGGTGACGAGGGAGGGAAGAGTATGTGAGGAGAGAGTGGCTCAGAGTGGAGGGCAGAATTTGTCAATTGAGTAGAATTTTATATACATACATTTGGAGATTTCAGATTGAAAAAGTAAATTATGCTATAATTCAAAAATAGAACATGAGAATATACTTGTGTATTTAGTATTTACTTACCACACATTAGACAAAAAAAACTATGATTGTGACTTAGGAGTAGAACCACCGTTACGGTAGATATAGCTGGATGAATAGGATCACATGTATGTTGTTATTATTGTGGCGTATAATCTTTTCTTAATAAAGTTAGAATCAATTTGGAGGTCCTAGATTCCCATCAGACAAATTATAGCTTAAATTCTAAATTATATAAAAAATATCCTAAATTATTGTCAGTTATAATTAAATAAATTATTTTAAAAATTAACAAAAATATCTTGAAACTCAATTTCCAATATTGGAAAAATGACTTGGCTCGTCGATTATAACATTGAAATTTAATAAAGAGAAGTAAAAAGCATTTATCATTCTCTCTTCTTCTTTAGTTATTGTCTCATCCTACTCTCTCTCTCTCTCTCCTCACACATAGAATCACATTGTAGTACTAATATGAACAGGAACAGAAGGAGAGATGGGGGCCATGATGGTTAGAATCATCCCACTTATTCCATAGACCAACATTGTCACCTATCTCGCCGATACACCACTCATGATCCTCATTCGCTGCGACCGTCATCCCACCGGAAGTTCACATGCTTCGCTCTCCCGCCTCTGCGAGTGCCTTACCACCCTAACTCCTCGATAAGATCCTCATTGCATGCGAAGGATCTATCGACGCCGAACGGAAGAACGAACAAGATGGAATATCCCAAAACCTCTCGAATCTAACCTCAAGTGATATAGGTCAAGATTTCGCCTATACCCCAACTAGATAGTTGACGCAAGAACTCGGGGACGGTGAATGACACACTAACGAGGATGAATGTCTCGTCGATACGTCGATAATTGAATTCCTTGAAAACACAAGAAAATTCAAGAGCTAATGAAGAGAATAAAACTCACATTTATTGATCAATCAAAAGTGAATATTTTCAGATGCTTACATGCCTTTATATAGGTGAAAAATGAAGTCTAATCCTTATCAAAGAAGGACTCTAATCAAAGTAGAATTCTAATTTACAAAAGAAGTTTTAATAGACTAGGACTCAGATAATCAGCCTAATAATACTACGAAAATCTTGATACAAAAATGTGGCCCATATGTCACATAATAATTAAATTCACAAAACTTCAATGATCATTCCCTCTCTTGAAAAGGATTTGTCCTCAAATCCAAGTCGTCACCTATATCAAACGGACTCACCCACTTCAATTCACTAGTCCTCGCAAGATACCAAATGTGGAATCCAATTTATATCCACCGGGATAAGCATCCGCGGCAATGTGGGACGATTATCCCACCCCATAAGACCCGATCGCCTCGCCGCGATCCGCGAACCCTATGAGACACCGACCAATGGAAGATCACTCGATACCAAATGATACGATCCTCGCCGGTACGAATGATCTATCGACATGCGAACGGAAGAACGAACAAAATGGAATATCCCAAAACCTCTAAATCTAACCCAAGTGATATAGGTCAAGATTTGCCTATACCCCAACTAGATAGTTGACGCGACAACTCGGGACGATGAATGACACACGAGCGAGGATGAATGTCTCGTCGATCGTCGATAATTGAATTTCTTGAAAATGCAAGAAAATTCGAGCTAATGAGAGAATAAAACTCACATATATTCGTAAATCAAAAGTGAATATTTTCAGATGCTTACAAGCCTTTATATAGTCTGAAAATGAAGTCTAATCCTTATCAAAGAAGGACTCTAATCAGTAGAACTCTAATTTACAAAAAAGTTTTAATAGACTAGGACTCTAGATAATCGCTAAAAATACTACGAAAATCTTAATACAAAAGCGTGGCCCATATGCCACATAATAATTAAATTCACAAAACTTGGGTTGCATCATTCCTCTCTTGAAAAGGATATAATTTGGATTCCACATTTGGTATCTTGAGGGCTAGTGAATTGAAGTGGGTGAGTCCGTTTGATATAGGTGACGACTTGGATTTGAGGACAAATCCTTTTCAAGAGAAGGAATGATGCACCAAGTTTTGTGAATTTAATTATTATGTGGCATATGAGCCACGTTTTTGTATTAAGATTTTCGTAGTATTTTTAGCTTGATTATCTAGAGTCCTAGTCTATTAAAACTTTTTGTAAATTAGAGTTCTACTTTGATTAGAGTCCTTCTTTGATAAGGATTAGACTTCATTTTCACCTATATAAAGGCTTGAAGATATGAAAATATTCACTTTGATTTACTGAATATATGTGAGTTTTATTCTCTTCATTAGCTCTTGAATTTTCTTGCATTTTCCAAGAAATTCAATTATCGACGATCGACGAGACATTCATCCCTCGCTCGTGTCATTCATCGCCCCGAGTTGTCGTCAACTATCTAGTGGGGTATAGGCGAAATATCGACCTATATCACTTGGGTTAGATTCGAGAGGTTTGGGACATCCATTGGTTAGAGTTTTATCAAGTCTTCCGCTCGTCAGATGATTCTCCACGCCCAACGAGAATCGTATCACTCTTCCTCCTCCAAAACCCCTCATCCCGCCGCCGCCTCCTATTCGAATTGGTGGTGGCGGCGATAAATCCATCTTCTCCTCCTTCACGCAAAACCCAACAACTTTCCCCTCCGCCGCCTCCAAAACTCTCAAGCTCTCCTCATTCCCCGAGTGCTACTGCACCAAGTCATTCTCTATGTCTAAGAACGAAGCTTTGGGCCAATTATTCAAGCCCCAAAGGAAATCCTACGATGTTAGAGTGATAAAAGTTCGTTGGTTTGTCGTTGATGTACCGTGACCCAACAATCTTCAACACTTGTGTGCTTTTACCGCAGAAGTTTGCAGCTCAAATGAGAAAGAGAAATGGGAGGCGGATGATAAATATTTGTATTTTTAAAATAAATTTAGTTAAAATTTGTTGTTGGCAATGGCGAACCACGTCAGTGTTTCGATATCCTAAATCTACTCATTTTTAATAGTTTATTATAGTTTGAACATTTGATTACAATTGTCGATGATTCAAGACATTTTTGATACACGACCAATAATTTAATATTTAATATACAATTTGCCCATTCCCATGTTAAGATTTGATCTTCCGAAGCATCACGGTTCAGGCCATCTTGTGCTCATTGGTGTTTTTATTTTTTAAATACTTTTCTAATTCACCTACTTCATCTTTATTTTTCTATTTATATAATTGTTCAGTTACAAATATCAACTAGTTGTAGAATATCCGCAATGTCCAGAATCTTCCTTCAGAAGGACTTGCCTTCGTCCTCATCCATTGCTACCTACTACCAAGGTTGGGATTGAATTATTCCACAAAGTTGAAATGTGTCATTGCCAATGCAACGAACTTTTTTTAAGAAACACGTAAAATTATTACAATTTCCATCTCCACCAAATCGATTTATCTTCCAATATTATGTTGCTTTCTTAGGTCAAAGATTCAACTGCAAAATCATTTAGGTTTTATTCAATTTTATGCTGTATTAGCCCAATTAATTTATTCCGCAACTTCGCGTAGGTTTATCATAGCTATAGGTCCGCAGGTCAATATAAGCAATATTACTGTAGATTAGTTTGTGGAATGAAAGTCTACACGTAAAAAAAACGCAACAATAATGTGAGGTTCTAACAAAATAACGCCAGATAAGGGCAAGGCTTTATTGTTTACGACAAACTCGCACTCTATATTAGCAGAGCACGTAGGAATATCAGTGCAAGTTTGGAAATCAAACAGCAAGAAAATACCTTGATTCTAAACATAGACGGTTCGAAGACGAACCAACAATACACATCTTTTCATGGGAGAATAATAAATAAAGAAACGGGCCCAAAAAAAAGGCAATCGTTATAATTTATACCTACAAATATAAGAGCAAAGTGATTACAGTAAAAGCTTCCTTTTCTTACATATCACGGCCACGATCACATCACGTAGAAAGAAAGAAAATCAAACACGCAAAGGGCGATTAAATACTCCAGGAGCATGAGGGTTTGAGAACCTGAGGATCAGAAGTAAGGGCTGTATCTCATGGGTACTCTAAACCTGGGGACTTTCCTGCAAAATCGATACAACGAAAGTCGGTTACGAGTGAATTGCGAATAATAGGGCCATACTGAGATAATAAAGACAACCATACCCATATCCGTAAGGAGAATATATATATGGATCAGCCATGAAAGGTGTCCTAGATCGATAGCCCATCTGGGGATTGGAACGCCGAGGGCAGAACTGTTTCATGCCAGGAACGTTGGTCCTCTTGGCTGATACCTGGACATGATGTAGAAATGATTCTTCAAGAACTTACAATTATGCAGACATGAAACAAAAAACTATACTAAGTTTTGATGTTGAAGAAGCTCATGTGGGTTGACAAAGAATGAAGAGCAGGATGTGCTTGACCTTCAATTGGCGACCATGAAGTTCGGATTCATTCAGAAGAAGAGCCTGCTCGACAGCTTCGGGTTCAAGGAACTCAACGTATGCATACCCCTTTGGTTGCCCATACTTGTTACTCCTGATAGTTACTCTATTCACAGTCCCACAAGACTGAAAATGCTGCTGCACTTCCTCCGGAATACATGCATAATCCACCTATAAAGCAAAAACCACCGTCATATTCAATTATCTAAGATACATGATTCCACATGCAAGAGTCTTGTACCAGTAATTGTGATAAGCAAGCAAATGAAGAGGGAAAAATCACACAAACAAACATCACGGGTATTTTCTAGAGGAAGACCACAATATAAAACTCAGAAAGATTTAGGAGTAGTATGGAATTTCAGATAGACAGATACTAACATGTTGCATGTGATAAGTCCTACAAATTTTACAAAATAAATCAGAAAACAAGTTACTTAAGAATCTAAGACTTTGGTGAAATCCCACAACTGCAACTCATTAACCAAAAGCCTCACATTGCCAACAAAGATTGATCGAGTATCCACTTCTTCCCTATTTGTCTGATTTGATGCAGCTGCAGCAGGATCTGCTGCAATAAAATACGCATACCAGTATGAATAAGACTTGTTCATGAAGAACTGGACATATGATTATTGTCAATTAGTCATCAATGATATTATACAGAAGATCTCACTTAGATGAATCCCTACAACCACAATTATATCGAAGAGAACCATTTACCACTGTGACTTCACAATTTTCATCCACTATTGTTACTACCAAAAGGCAAACGACTGCAGAATCATATGCTGCTCATAAAAATAGTGATCCCTCTTAGATCAGAGACACAAGTCACAACCTCAGAGATAGAAGCTAAAATTTTCTAAAGCTTATGGTGAACGTCAACAACCTAACAGAATATAAAATTATTCTCTCCAAGAGTAGATCAGTTTCTATTAACATGCAAAATGCGTATTTTCAAACATAGCTTCCAAAATTTAAGAATAGCATTGATTAGGGTGACTTAATATCCCTTCTCATAATCAAATCAAATAAAACATGAAATAATAAAAGGGCACAATATGCACATGCCTTTAACCAAAACCAAATACCTGATGGTTCAAGCCACAAAGATACTTAAATTCATCATAAGTAAGACTAGAACATCAAAAGGTGGAAACAACCATATTCAGCAAGACCATCACATGGCATAGCACAAAGTACAATGCAATGAATCAATAAACCAAAAATGAGACAAAAGTATGTTTACATTATAAAAAATTACAGTGATCCACTAGCATAACACCAGAAATAGAAAAAAGGAGCATTCATTACAGCTTAACAATTCAGTCATTCCAATTGATTGTCAATACTCAATAGTATAAGCTACAGTTGCCCAACCACCAAAGGAAATGGCATCCAGACAACTTCTGACAGCAGAATCAATCCTTCCTATTATCAATTTACAGAAAAAATCTTCCTTCAGTTTATAAGAGATTAGCGAAGCTGATAACAGGAGAATGAATATACAAGCAGAACATATCGCGACTCATACGGTAATCACAAATCCAATAACCAATCATCACGTTTTGCAGAAGTACGAATTGGAGAAAGATATCCAAATCCCTAATACCAACATTAATAGAAAGTGTATACAAGGACTAAATGGACGCTGTAGGGGGAGAAGGGGACAACCTTGAATGGCGCCCATTTCCTGCTCGACTTTCGCCTGCATTTCCCGAAGAGTGGCAGCCTCATCCTCCATCTCCTTCAGCCTCTTCTTCATATCGTCCAGCTCCTTTAAACACGCGAAATATCACAGGTTATGTTAGGGTTTCGGTGATAGAGAGAACGAAGTCCAACGGAAGTTAGATAACGCTAAACGGTGTTATGGAGAGAAAACGAATAAGACATACAACGGCACCTCCGTCTTCCGCCGCCGCCATCTCGACGTCGCCCTCCATCGCTCTCTCTCTCTCTCTCTCTTACCCGCTTGACGTCATTTTGTTCCCTAGTAATTTATCCTTTTCTCCACAAATTGTTATGTGGATATTTCGGAATAATTGATAAGCAAATTACCGTACCATTAGCCAGCCTAGCACCACACACATAAATTCGAGATCATTTATATATTTTTTTGGACCCAACTTATATACCCAACTTTCATAATATATATATAATTTATATCAATTTTTAAAATTAACTACAACCTATACCTAACCTATTAAAAAACTATATTTTGAATCAAAAGTTTCAAAATTTTGGTTTGAAAATCAGAATTTGCAGGCTTTATCATATTATGTTTGTTTGAAAATAGAGTTTGCAGGCTTTGTTTGAAAATTTTGTTTAAATATTAATTTAAATATCATTCATTCATTAAGATTAATTTCTAAAACAAAAAAAGCTCTCTCTGATCGATAGTTTGATGTCTCCGGTCGATAATTTTCTTGTTTCCGGTCGACCAGAGACATGAATTAATAATTAGTATTAAATTCATTTGATATATCCTTGTTTTCGATCGAAAATTGGCTGATTCCGGTCGACCACTTTGATGTTTCCGGTCGATCGGAGACATGAATTAATAATTAGTATTAAATTCATTTGATATATCCTTATTTTCGATCGAAAATTCGCTGATTCCGATCGATCATTTTGATGTTTTCGATTGACCGGAGACATAAATTAATAATTAGTATTAAATTAATTGACATATCCTTGTTTTCAGAGAAAATTGGCGATTCCAATGACCGAAACATCGTTAATTAAAATTGTTATTTCATTTCTCATTCTCCGATTCCTACGATAATTCCTTGATTCCTACGACCGAAACAAGGAATTATCGATCAAATTTTTATTTTATGTGTTAATTAATTTTTTGATTCATTTATGCTTTTTTATATATAAAAAAAACCACATGATTCAATGGTTTAATTGTTATTTTTTCTCATACTTTTGCTCTATAACTATAAAGTAATTTAACAGAATAATTATCGAATAGACTGAATATAATTTCGCAATCATTTATTTGATTCACATGTTTGTTAAATGTTTCGTCAGTGGCATGTCACATTTCACACCGAAGATCAGCGAAGACTCAGTAGATATATATTAAAAAAAGCAAATGGGTATATGCTGTATCAACTTTCAAAAATGATTATCACATGTACACACTTTTACAAAAGTGTGTACTTGTATATATTTGCCCTATTTTTTTCTTGAGAGTTAATGTATTATGTTAGTGTGTGAAAATACCACATCCATAATTTGTATATCAAATTTATCGATTTCTATAATATTATTATTAAAACTATTCAATGGATAAAAAAACATCTAGAAGTCAATATCTATATCCACTAACCGACGATTTGTAGGTTCCATTTGCCGCCATCGCACTTAGTAAATTCCACTAGCCGCTGGGCACCATTAGCCGCCACTGTTACTAGTCATCGGTGGACGGCTAGTTGATTCCACAATCATTACACCGGCAACTAGTCATTAGTCATAATCTTGGAGTTTTATTGATTTTTATGTAAATTTAATCACATTTAAATGTTTTTTTTATCAATACATTAAATATTGAGTAGTTTTGACAGAACTATTATGAACTATAATAATTTTAGTATGCAACTTAGAGTGTAGTAAAAAGATTTTCACCCAAATATATTTTATTTGAACTTATGAACTGAGATAAGACACGTGAAAGTAAATGGTATTTTGATTTATATTTTCGTGACAACAAAATTTATTGTAGATTTTGTATCAAAAAAATTTGGATCAGAATGTTTGGTGTGGATATTTGCATCTACAGATAAATTAATTTAACTATTAGATTATTTTATTATTAATTTGTTGTTTTTACAGCAAATAATTTGATTTTGATATACTATTGATTTCACTAAAAACTACTTAATCCGTCCCGCTTTAAGTGGCTAATTGTTTTGATACGTAAATTAAAGAGCATTGTGTTTTATATATAAATATATAAATATATAAATTAAGAAGGATTGTATTTTATATGTAAAAATAATTCATTTTTTGGTACTAGTCCCACGATCCAAAGAGAAATGCGAATTACTCAATCAATCCACTATATTTGTTCATTTAATTCCATTTTGGTACGTGCACAAAAATCCGTTCACTTTCTTCTAATAAACATGGATCCCATCCAAAAATCAATACTTTTATCCACACTCAACCTATTTATTTATAAAAAAAATCATCTATGATCCACCATTTTCACTCACGTGACATATTTTATTATGTGAGTCTCATTATCCACTCACTTTACACTCATTGTATTTAGGGTAAATAAAATATAACATTCCAATATTTTCGACTTTTTACATCCGTGTTCTAACATAAGTATAATAACAAATTAGACCATAACATCCGTGTCCAAATGATCAAATCAGATCTAATTTGTCTATGTGGCTCATTAGTTCGGGCCGGATTTGATTATATGACATGCTTAAAATTATATATATATATATATATATATATAATATGTAGTTCTCATTTGATCAACTTCCTATATATTAATATATATATATAGAGAGAGAGATAGCACACAAACCCACCTCACACCACCTTCTTCCCCCACACACAACAAACCCACCACTTTCTCTCTCATATCCCATCTCTCTTTAACTGCTTCAGTCTTTCTTGATTGAGAGATAGATATAGCGAAATCAAAGCCCCAATCAACAGCAACAATCTCTCCATCACCCCACACAGTCGTCGTCGACTCTGACGCCACAGTCTGCTGCCCTCTCTTCCCAATAAGGACACATTGTCTAAAAGGTACCATTGCCGCTCCCCGACGTACAACCACCATCCATATATGTTAACAACTCAGCATCAAACTTCGTCTTCTCCACGGAATTCGACAGCACAAATCAGGCTTTAACTGTCAAATCAAATGCTTCCGATGAGAATGGGCACGAGTTTGTGTTTGGGTCCATAATTGAAGTTACGATTTTGAAGCTGGAGCGAATCCGAAAATCGTCGGAGTCGAAATATGAGAGATTGAGGACGGCATACTAATTGTACTGTGTGGATGAGATTTTGGAGGCTGAGAGAACGGTGACGATGGAGAGGATTCTGGTGGTTGTAGGAGTTGTGCTACGTGAAACGATGCCCTTTTATGGGTTTTAATTTTTACATATGGAATTAACATGAATTTCCAGCATGCCAGTTAGGTAAAATGAATCTGAATACGACGTCAGAATATTATTGCGAATTTATTTAAAATGTATGATCTGATTTATTATTATACTTATATTGAGATATAAATATAAAAAATCGAAAATATTAGAATATTATACGATATTTATCCTTATATTTATTAAAATTTGAGTCGATAAAAACTAACACTATATATAAAAGACAAAGGATTACGTGAAGCGGTGGGGGTCCTAAGCTCAAAAAACAATTGAAAAAATGATTTCGTCCCTATTTTCTCAACGCAAGCAACAACTGATCATCGGAAATCCTCCAAGGTTTTTCTTGAACCCTAGTTTCAGATTCAATTTCCTCCAACATCTTACTACAATTTCTGAATCAGAGGGAAAAGGAGAAAATGTTTACCCTCAAAATCCACACCGTCGATTTCCCCAACCGCTCCACACCACCTTCACTTCCGCCGTCGCCGCCCACCGGAACGATGATCTGAGGCCTGCCCAACTGATGGGCGTCCCCCACCTCTTCCGTCAGCTGCCGTCCACCTCCGCTCCGGCCATCACCGTCGCCAATATAAGCGCCCGGACCACCCTCTTATTCGTAGTTGCCGTCCCCAATTATTTGTCCACAGATGATTTCCTACTCTTCTGTGGAAAAGACGTCTCTCACTTCGAAGAAATCCTCTTTTTAAGGTAATGAATTTCACCGTGGAGCACAGAAGAGGCTTGTAGAACCTCCAATATCTGCCATCAGTCGTAGCTTCTGTAAAACAAATAATTTTTTTTAATGCAATCAGTAAAACAAGATACATAGCATAGCAAATTGCTATATGAGTACACTGTTATATTATATAACTGGAGTATCTGGTTAAAATCGTGTGCTATTTGGTTTTGGGGTTCTTTCTGGAGGCTCTCCTTGAATAACTATTTGATTAATAGATTTGATAATTTGTTTTGTTTTCTGTTTTTAATTTTATTTTTTTCCTGCTAGAAATGATGCCATGGAGGATAGGTACAGTGTTTTGATCAAATTAGAAAATCGGATGGCAGCTGATGGGTTCTATTGTAGTTATAATGGCAAAGATTTAAGCCAACCGAGGTACTAACAACCAAAATTACTCGTTCACCTCTTGTCATCATTGTTTTCTGTTTTTACAACACTTTTCTTCACTTCCTAATTTTGGGTGGTTTAATACTTCAGGTTGAGGTTTGCCATATATTTTGCTCAATCTGTCGAGTACACCGACTCTGCAGAAACTGCCAATATACCTCCACCCGATTACACTGAATTGCCCTCCTGCCCTGTTTGTCTTGGTCAGTCACTTTGCTAGTGCGAAAGCCTGAATTTGTTGTTTAGATTTGTCTGTTTCTGCTTTCATATGTTCCTCTATGGCGTGTGTTTTTCCATGAGGGGATGTAATTTTGCATCTAAGTTACTGCTTTGACTTTGTGGGAATGACATAATCTCATGATGGTGTTTTCTGTTTCAATGAAAATATTAGAGAGATTGGACCCAGATACTAGTGGAATACAGAGCACGTTGTGTGACCATTCTTTTCATTGTTCATGCGTCTCGAAGTGGACATACTTGTCTTGCACGGTCAGTTATTCACCTATTTCTCTATTTTTTTTTTCTGCTTACCTGGTAAGATGTGAATTCATATTAAGAACATGGTTCTCACATCTGACTGTGCATCTTTTGCACGAGTGCTGTATATAGAGTGTCATGCTCAAAATGTTCAGATCAACCTATACTGGCAGTTTCTAGCCCTGAGTGATGGAGATTCTAAGCCATTGCATCGTAAAGCATCAGATTTAGACTTGTTGCATTTCATGAATTCCTTAAATCCCAAGTATGGACATTCCTTATCAAAATAGGAATATGAAAATGTTACTGCTGCTCATGATGTAGTTCTAGATGCATTATGCGGTGAAGATCTGAATCCTAGATGAACCTATTCACACACACCCAAACTAAATTAATTTACTCAAAACTTTAAATGTTCTATTGCAATCAACTGTAATGGTCATAAGTCCATCAATATTGTTTCTTTCAGTTATTCTGTATTTAATTCAATATATCTTCTCTATCAAAGCTCAGGATATATTTATTCCTTTTGCCTGTTCTCCCACAGGTTTGTCGACTTTGTCAGCAACAAGATGAAAGGCCAGCCTGTGCTGTATGTGGAACTTTTGAGAACCTTTGGATCTGTTTGATCTGTGGTTTTGTAGGATGTGGAAGGTAATTTATAATGGGCTTCAGATACTTCATTTAAGGCCCCAGAATCTCTGTAAACATGTGGTTTCCATTGATCTTGCTCTTGCGTGTTGATATCAATTGGACTGACTGTATAGTTTTCTTAATATAGATATGAACAAGGTCATGCTAGTGAACATTGGAGTGATAAGCACCACCATTTTTCTCTTGATCTGGAAAAGCAGCAAATCTGGGATTATGTTGGAGATAAATATGTTCATCGGTTGAATCAGTCAAAAGCTGATGTGAAATCAGTTGCCATAAATTCACAGTGCAGTTCAGTTGAAGAATGCGGAACATGTGGATATGGTGAAGATGAAGGATTAGCTGGTGCCCTCTTCAGCAGTAAAATTGAAGGGGTACTTTTCATCGATCTTAATGATGTTATTTAAAATTTAATATGATATAAGCTGTGAAGTTGGGTTCCCTTCCCTTGTATCATTTGGCATGAGTTATAGGAACTAGTTAGCAGTCGCATAAGCTTGATTTAGTCAGGTAGAGCAAACTGGAATTTCAAAAGAGCATCTCTATGTTCCGAGATTTGACCTGTGTCATTTCTTTGTTTCTTTTGGTAATAGATTCTGGACGAGTACAACCATCTTCTCGCAATGCAGCTGGATGAGCAGAGACAGGTATCTAAATATCCTTTTTTTTCCTTTTACATCCAAAAATATGCTTATTCTTATAAGCATTTAGATCCCCCCCCCCCCCCACAACAACAACAACAAAAAAACACTGTTGAGTCAATGATGACAGCAATATTTATTTACCGTTTGACCTTATGTTGTCTGGCAGCAATATGAAAAATTGCTCGCTGAAGCCAAAATTGGAAAAGAGAGCTCAATAAAGACAGCTGCAGACAAGGCTATATTTTCAAAACACTTGAACTTGAATACAAATGGGAAAAATATGCGGAGGAACAGAGAACTGTTTCAAATGTAAACTTCACTCCCAGTGATATTAAGCTTTTGGTTCTTCTGAATCTACCTAATTTGTCTCATTTACCTTTAAGACTAAATCTCCTTCGCAGTTCTATTGAACATTGTCTGATTTCATCTTTTTTGTTGTTGCCCTAGAGGAATCAAGAGCTTATGAAGAAACAAGTATTCCTACAGAACAAGTTTAAGGAAATTGAAGAAAGGTAACAAAATTTCTCCGTCTACATATCTTCTCGTTGCTTTTATCTTGCGGCAGTATAAACTCCTTGAGGTTTGAAAAAAGTCTGTCTGCAAGCAACCCTATGAGGTTATCGTTTGTGTTTTTGCGGAAGACTCTGTGACCTGGCCCTTGAACCTAACTCAAAATTTTATTTCTGAAGGGAAAAATCACTCCTCAAGTCGAAAGATGAACAGATTTTAGATCTACAAGAACAGGTATCTGTAACATATTGTGCATAAATGTATCCAACTTATTCGGGCCTACATTAAACTATACCTTCATTTTGCAGATAAGAGACCTAAAAGTATATGTGGAAGCCCAGAAAATGGTTACGATCATGGGAGACTCGGATAGCCTTAAAGGAGGAACCCTTTTACCTTTGGAATCGAATCAGTTACCACCCGGCAACCACAAAAGGCGTACGAGGACTGGCCGACAACGAAATTAAATGTTCAATAGCAATTTCAGCATCGTGTTTCTGCTGGTTTACCATTTATCCCATGTGGTTTTTACAACAAGAGAAATTAAGATATGCTCATGCCCCTTGTGAATTGATTCGAAAGTTACTTTATGGATGACCTTAAATTTTTATATGTAAATTCAAATCAGTGATACGGTAATCTTATATTCGTGGTGCCTATGCTTTTTTAATTTTTCTATTTTATTTTCACGGATACAACTGCAGGCAAACCGATGTTCCGATCAAAATTTACTGTCCTTGTATTTTATTTTGTCTTCCTCTTCGTGTTTGTACGATATTTTATTACTTCCCTCTATTTTATTTTAATAAATACACGTTTTCTTAAAAAAAATATCAAACAAAAGAAAACCAAGAGAAAAATTGTCCACAAGTTCCTCCTCTGCTTTCACTATCAGAGCCTCTGTGTTTTCCACACTGCACCATTGATGCTTTTCTCACTACAACAATGGAGGTCACCTTCGCTCCTCTTCTCTCTCCTCAACCCACCTCCCTCCGGCTCTCGCTCTCACATCCGTTGCCGTCGCACTGGCGGCTCCACCATCCCTCCCACATATATTCTATCCTTCTCATCCACCACAACTACAAGAAATCCCCCGTGTTCCACCCCCTCCACAAAACTCACAAGAAATCCATCATCACCCCGCTCTCCTCCTCCAACGCACCTCCCGCTCCACCACCACCACCTCCACTGCCGCCGCCTCCACCTCAACAAGGCGCCAAACCATTACCACTGACAATCTCACTCGCCACAGGCGCCATCCTCTACTTCTTCATCCCAAGGCCCTCCGAGCTCACCCCTCAAGCATGGCAGCTCCTCTCAATCTTCCTCTCCACCATTGCCGGCCTCGTCCTCGGCCCCCTCCCCGTCGGCGCCTGGGCCTTCCTCGGCCTCACCGCTGCCGTCCTCACCGGCACCCTCCCCTTCCCCGCCGCCTTCTCCGCCTTCACCAACGAAGTCATCTGGCTGATCGTCATCTCCTTCTTCTTCGCCCGAGGCTTTGTCAAGACCGGCCTAGGCGACCGCGTCGCCATGTACTTTGTCAAGTGGCTGGGAAGAGCACTCTAGGCCTCCTACGGTCTGACCCTGAGCGAGGCCCTGATCGCTCCGGCAATGCCGAGCACCACTGCCAGAGCCGGCGGTGTATTTCTCCCCATCATCCAGTCGCTATCGTTCGCCGCCGGAAGCATGCCGGGAGAGCCTTCCATGAAGAAACTCGGCTCCTTTTTAGTCCACACTCAGTTTCAGGTCAATCCTCTCTCTTTCATGCAGGCCCGACAAAATTAATGGCGGGGTTGAAAGACAAAATTTATATGCAATTTGTAAAATATTTTGCCTCGGGACCCATATTTTGTTGATCCGGCCCTGCTCTCGTGTTTACTACATAAGCGAACTCACTCACGCATGGCTTTTGATTTTGTACAGTCGTCTGGTAACTCGAGTGCTCTCTTCCTGACTGCAGCTGCTCAAAACCTGCTATGCCTCAAGCTAGCAGAGGAAGTCGGAGTTGCGATCTCGAATCCATGGCTTTCTTGGTTCGAAGCTGCTAGTTTACCTGCATTAGTCTCTCTCATATCGACGCCATTGATACTATACAACCTCTGCCCACCCGAAATCAAAGACACACCAGAAGCCCCCGCCATTGCTGCAGAGAAACTAGACCTCATGGGCCCCCTCACAAAAAACGAACTCATCATGATCGTCACCATGCTTCTCGCAGTTTCGCTTTGGGTTTTCGGGTAAGCACTTGCACCTTTTTAACAAAACCTAATATCCAACACAGTAATCATCTGCAGCCTCGCAGGGACGCCCTCGGCATCACCAACGTTGTGGCTGCTATGCTCGGGCTGTCGATACTGCTGCTGACAGGGGTGCTGGATTGGGAAGACTGCTTGAGCGAGAAGTCGGCTTGGGACACGTTTGCTTGGTTTGCGATCGTGGTGGGGATGGCCGAGCAGCTGACAGCCCTCGGCATCGTGAGCTGGATATCGAGCTACGTGTCTGTGTCATTGGTGTCACTGTCATTGAGCTGGCCTCTTGAGCTCTTGCTTCTTCAGGTGGCGTACTTCGTCATTCACTACATGTTCGCGAGCCAGACAGGCCACGTGGGGGCGTTGTACGCGGCGTTTCTCGCCATGCATTTGGCCGCTGGAGTGCCCGGCGGCCTCTCCGCTTTGGCGCTGGCTTACAACACCAGCTTGTTTGGTGCCTTGACTCATTACAGCAGCGGCCAGGCTGCTGTTTATTTTGGAGGTACTTAGTCGTTTTTGACTCCACTATCCTGCGTTTTGTACTAGATTTTAAGAGGTGGTGATTTTTTATATTTTTTTCCTGTGCATGTGGCTGCAGCTGGATATATGGAGCTTCCAGATGTGTTCAAGTTCGGATTTATCATGGGCGTCGTTAATGTAGTGATCTGGGGAGGTGTAGGGGCATTCTGGTGGAAGTTTTTGGGGCTATACTAATAGGGGATGTTCGTTGTTCGAGAAAGACTTGTGATGAAACAGAGGTGTGTATTGAAATAGATGACGGGACGCATAATTATCTGGAAACATTGTTAGTATACTTGTGTTTGGAATGGTAAGTGATGATGCATTTTTCTTACAGTGCAACCTTTGAAATACTTGAAAAGCATTTCTTACTGTTAATTGAATTCAAGTGTAAGCATTCCTCTTGATGGGCAAGGCGCTATATTTCATTTGTAGCTACTTAGAATCGTCCCTTGTGTTTGCTCTTAATTAGATGATCATTTTTCTTTAAAAAGAAAGAAAAAAGAAGTGGGTCGACGTCATTATATTTAAATCCTAGTGGCAAATCACTTTACTCGATTCATTTTGTAAATTATTGCCTTCGCACATTCCTGCACTGCATAGTACACGTCATCAATCCGGACCTCCTTTATCACCAGCCGTCGATCTCGATACTTCACAACAACAATCCGCGCGCTCTCATAAGTAAATCGAACCGTCCATTCGAAAACAGATTCCCATATCCCGCTTTAATTTTCAAAACACCATCCATAAATACTCCCTCACAACTCCCTTAACTTTCATCCCAAATTCAAATCTCCGAATTCCCAATTTCTTGGCTCTAAAGATTTCAAAGCTTAACCCTAAGAAACAGAAATGGCTCGCACTAAGCAAACCGCTCGCAAATCTACAGGTGGCAAGGCTCCGCGCAAGCAGCTGGCCACCAAAGCCGCCAGGAAATCCGCTCCGGCCACCGGCGGAGTGAAGAAGCCCCACCGCTTTCGCCCCGGCACTGTCGCTCTCCGTGAGATCCGCAAGTACCAGAAATCCACAGAGCTTTTGATCCGCAAGCTCCCGTTCCAGAGGCTCGTTCGTGAGATAGCACAAGATTTCAAGACCGATCTGAGGTTCCAGAGCTCTGCCGTGGCTGCGCTTCAGGAAGCGGCGGAGGCTTACCTCGTTGGATTGTTTGAGGACACAAATCTCTGCGCAATTCACGCCAAGAGAGTGACGATTATGCCCAAGGATATCCAGCTCGCGAGGAGAATTAGGGGTGAGAGGGCCTAATTGTAGGTTTGATTTGTGGGAATCAGGTTGTTGCATAGTATTCGTGGTTTTCTGATCTGATGTTTAGTAGAATATTACATTTGAATGACATTGAGCAATCGCTTGTTCATGATTTCCCGTCACGATGGGTGTGATTAAACCCAGTTTTAATCCTCTGTTTATTTTCATGCATTTCAAGTTTGTTTAAATTCCAAAATATATTTGGACTTGTGAAGTTACAATAAAGATCCCATAAAACTAAATAGATGGACAAATCAATAAACACATAAATAATATTAGATATTAAAAATTTTGCTCATAGAAGATTATAATAAATACAATTATATACTCAATTCTATTTTATGGTCATTCCTCGTGAGCAGTTTAGCTTCCAATTTTGCAGGGAATTTGCATTTTTGGAAGGATTTTTGCAGGGAATTTTTTATTTTTATAAACTTTGAAGCGGATAACGAAATCTTAGCCGTATGTTGCGTGGTCCATTGCGATGGTTGGCCAATATGGAATGTAGCCCCCCTTTTCTGCACTATCCTTTATCTTGAGCCGACTTTTACTTGGGATCATTTTTTATTTTTTACTTTGTTCCAACTCAGTTTCACCGGAAAAAATAGGTTTGGTGCAACAAAATTAAGATAATACCGCAATATTCATCCCCTCTAAAATAGGTTAGGCTTTATGTAGAATGAATGTGATTAATGAGAAATTACACTAAATATGATAATTTGGTGCAATATTTGAGTGGCCCCTAGTATTGGCTATATCTGGTACCTTTCAAATTATGAAGAATTGCTTTTATTTCGTATTTTATATTACTATCATACGGAGCAAGCTTTAATATCACTTGAGAAATACATGCAGAGGTGATATAGAGACATTACATATAATAAAAATAGTATATGATTCATAATCCTGATCTGCAGATTACTATCCATTTGTGCGTCAGTGATTTTTTGGGTGGTGACGCAGCGTATATCACCAGCTAGTTTTCGTACACTCTTACCACCTGGCACCTGCCTTTACTGTGCTTTCCAAATCCAATCGCCTCTCTTCCCTCACAAATCCAAACATTTCAGCTGAAAATTCACTTTGGTTTTTTCTTCGAATTTTGTCATATCGACCTACCCAACGCAAGATATGATGTCTGCCTTTAACTTTTCTTGCTGGCCTGCCACTATTTCTCACCGCCGGTTAGGCCCTCTTCTTCTTCTCTAGCGTCGTATAACATTCGGTTTGGTCCTATATTTTATTTTCTTATGAATAAAGATGTGTCTTTTGATGGTTTTGTATCATATAGAAGTCAAATTCTGGGGTTTGAATTGAAGTTTTAATGTGGGATTTAGTCGATTTTCTGTTTTTGCCATGTTGTGTGTGGGATTTCAAGGTACCTATTTATATTTGGGGGTGGGGTAAAAAGATTAACCTTCTATTTAGATGGTTGAGGAGGTATCCGGGAGCCTACGAGATGAAGGGGAATTTGTTTTTTGTTTAGATTCAAAAGCATGGGATTCTTTTTACGCTTAGGAGTGAGGATTTTTTAAAGAGGGCTGTTAAATGTTTGTTTAAAAGTATTCTAAAGAGAGTGATTGTGATCTTCACAACCTCCAAAGAGACTCATAGCTAAATTTAGGGAACATCTGTTGACTGTCGTTTGTGGATTTGCAAAATTTGTCCACGTTAGGCGTAGAACTACTTCTTGTTAATATCTACTGTTTTCTCCTCAAAAAGGTTTGAGTACATGGTTGTTGCACCTCCTGGAATTTGGTTTGTTTTGTATGTGAGTTAGCTCTGGTAAATGATGTTATACCCTTGGTTTATGGAATACTTTTGCTATTTCTAATCTGCTCAAGTGCTATATTCTGATACAGAAGGGTATGACTGGCCTTCTGTTTTGTAGTGCATTTGGACTTTTTGATGGGCTCCATTGTGGAAATATGCTCTGCTCTAATGGGCTGGAGTCCTCCACACAGACGAGTATGTACTTTGGTGTGAAGGATGGTGGTTTGAATTGTAAAGGCAACCTTCTTCCTCGTTCTGCTAGTTCTAATGTAGCATGCAACACTCTTATCAGCGACATATCAGGTGGAATTCAGGTACAATCAAATGCCTTAGTACTGGGACCACTTTCTGCTGATACTGCTCCAACTACCAGTGGCTTCCCTGTTGAGAGTGATGATTTTGATTTGGACCTGCCATCAGAAGGTTTCTCGTCCATACCCGAAGCAATTGAAGACATCTGGAAAGGAAAGGTTGTTCTTCATGTCGATGTCGTGACGTTTATGAAGTCTAAACTTTCACTTATTCATTGTGTTCACCAACATGCAGATGGTTGTCGTTGTAGATGATGAGGATAGGGAGAATGAAGGAGATTTAATAATGGCTGCATCAAAAGTTACTCCAGAGGCGATGGCTTTCTTTGTGAAGTATGGAACTGGAATAGTTTGTGTGAGCATGAAACCGGAGGACTTGGAGAGGTTGCAGCTCCCTCTGATGGTGAACCAAAGAGAAAACGAAGAGAAACTCTGCACTGCATTTACTATTTCAGTGGTAAGTTGTTTATCTGCTATCAAAGTATCCAATTACATGCTTTTGTCTCATATTCTTGGTATTGAATTCTTTAATAGACGCAAATAATCTTTAGGATAAATATGGTTTTTGTAACTATTGGAAAATTCAAGGAGTGATTTTTATCCAAACACGTGTTGATGGCATTGTTGTAGGATGCAAAACATGGTACAAGTACAGGTGTTTCAGCACGCGACCGGACAAGAACTATAAAGGCTCTTGCATCAAAAGATTCGAAACCCGAGGACTTCAACCGTCCAGGACACATATTTCCATTGAAGTACAGGGAAGGGGGCGTTCTGAAAAGAGCTGGGCACACAGAAGCTGCTGTGGATCTTGCCATTCTAGCTGGATTAGAACCTGCTGGAGTTTTATGCGAGATTGTTGATGATGATGGTTCTATGGCTAGATTGCCAAAGCTTCGACAGTTTGCCCTGAAAGAAAACTTGAAGATTGTGTCCATTGCTGATCTGATAAGGTAGATTTGCAGGATACTTTTTCCAAATGTCATTTTTGTCCAATCACTGAGATGCTGCTCATGGTTATGTTGATCAAATTTACATTCTTGGATTGTTCCACAATTTCAATGTGGAATAGTTTGACCAAGGACCTTGCTAAACTCCACATAAATTATTTCCAATTCATTTAGCACTTATATACTAAGAACTCCGTTTTCTTTGGCTGCTTGGCAAAAGCAGCTGCACAATTCGATTTATAGTAAATCCCCGTCTTATTTGACATGTATTTAGTTTAAAGAAAAGTGCAAGGCCTCTCTAGGAGAGGTCAATCTGTAAAATTTCATCTTAAATATTGCTTTGGCCAGTGAAGGTTGCTTAATATTTGGATTCCATGTTGTAATAAGTCTTAAACATGCAATGATTTGCAGATATAGAAGAAAGAGAAATAAATTAGTGGAACATGCATCTGCTGCTCGTATACCAACTCTGTGGGGGCCATTCACTGCCTATTGTTATAGGTCAATTTTGGATGGGACTGAACATATTGCAATGGTTAAGGTATGCATACGCCTCTTCATGACTCTGAGGTGAATTTCACGTCCACTAGGATCACTACTTATCTGATGGTGACCTTCTCTCATTTACTTAGCCTTAGCTTTCTAGGATTACTCTGGCCGACATATACATGTATAAAGATCTAGTTATATTGCTCCGAAGTAGTTAAAATGGAACCAATTACTGTCAACTTTTGAACAGCTTGATATCTGCTGAAGGAAATATGTAACCATATCTGATTTAAGTCTACTGGTATTCTTCAGAAGTAAATTTCTCATACACAGTTTTAAGTGGGTGTTTTATGCTTTCAGCTTTATTGTTCCCATTACTTAAAAGATTTACAGAGTCCTGTGGTTGTGGAATTTACAGGGTGAGATTGGGGATGGACTAGATATTCTTGTGAGAGTACACTCGGAATGTCTGACTGGAGATATATTTGGATCAGCCAGATGCGACTGTGGAAAACAGCTGGAGCTTGCAATGCAACAGATTGAAGCTGCTGGAAGGGGTGTTCTGATTTACCTGCGCGGTCATGAGGGCAGGGGCATCGGTTTGGCCCACAAGCTTCGAGCTTACAATTTGCAGGACGAAGGGCACAACACTATTGAGGCAAATGAGGAGCTGGGTTTGCCTATTGATTCGAGGGAGTATGGAATTGGTGCTCAGGTATCGTGTAATCAAATATAGTATTGCATATCCATATGCTATCTGATTTCAGCATCAAGACTTGGATGAGTTTTCATAGGGTGCCTGAAATTAAGAGTTGTAGTAGTGTCAAAAAAGTACTGAAACAGCATATGTTTGAAAGTTTTCTTGGACTATATATGTCATCACCTTTAGTCACAAGGCTAAATTACTACTACCCCTCGTGATTATGGGATTGAAATTGCATTGACCTGGAGATGGCTTGCTGATTTGATGATTCCTTATTAGCTTCACCGTGATTGCTTAAAACTCTTCAAAGTCGTGTCTGTGATCAGCATATTGTCTGCAGTTAATTATGGATTTTAATGACATGCATGGTTATATGGTGTTGCCATGTTTGTTGTTTAATTGGTTTGCAGATACTGAGAGATCTTGGAGTTCGAACTATGAAGCTGATGACGAACAATCCAGCCAACTACAGTGGGCTCAAAGGATATGGTTTGGCCGTCGCTGGCAGAGTTCCCCTTGATGTCAACGGCCAGCCGGCCACTGGTGAGAGTCCGGTCGAACCGGAGTCGTGAAGAGTTGTGCATATTTCTGACTTACCATTAACACCTATTTCATGTTTATGATCAAATAAGTTAGCTCCGTATTTCCACCTTGAATTATGGCTTTCATCGTCATTACTTCGAACCGCGTCCTCAGACCCTTGTATTGTACATTTATTTTTTTATTTCATTAAATTCTTATATAATTTTTATTTTATTTTAGTAAATTCTTGTTCTATTATATTCGACCTTATTAGATACTTATTTAAAGGATCTAAAAGAACCATCATTTGAATAATACTCCATCAATTGTTATTTAATTGAATGGAATTCTTTCCTCAAAATAATAAATATATAAAATAAAAATTGGAATATGATGTTTTATTTATTTTGAATAATAATGAGTCATATATTACCAAGATAACAAAAAATTTTAACGGATTAGTTGTATCTGTTAAATTAGCTAGGATTGAATAAACCAAACAGAATAGTACGAAAAGTAACTAAAATGAAATAATTGTACGAGGACATAATGAAACAAGTATGTTTTGCCAACTTAGTTTGTGAGAATAGATAGGAAATATTTTATAAACATAATAAATAAAAGAAAATTCTAGAATCAGATTATATAATGGGGAGAAAAGTCTAAAATAGACAAGAAAATTTGGGAGAAGTCATATGAATTAAGAAATAGTCTAGAAACTAATTGCTAACCACACAGTAGGTCCCTTGCGATTTACATATATGTATGTGATGTTTGTTATATAAGTGGAGTAAGAAAAGTAACTGCATCTAGCAATTTGTGATTTAGGTCATTTTTAAGACATTACTCATTATTATTTAATTTTATAAATATTTATTATTTATCAAAAATCATTCATTACCTAACTAACATATGATATTAAAACTCTATCGTTCATAAATGATATACTTATTATAAATCGAGGAGTATAAACTATTATATTCTTAAATAAACTTAATTTATAGAAAGCCAAAAAAATAGCGGTAGCAATATCACATGATATTTAATATTATAAATTCTTAGCATAATACAAACGGTCCAATCTAATCAAATAACAAACTTTTCTTTTTGCACTAATTAGGTAAGGGTAAAACAAATAATTAAATAAGTAAAAAGAAAATGTAATGTTGAGTTGGCTTTCATCCAACCTACAATTTCTCTGAAGCCTCTTCGTCCTTGCTTGCTCCAAATCAAACAAGCTCGCTTTTTTCTCAACAAACAAATTAATCGAAATCACAATGTGTTTATAGATTCACATGTATTTTCATTGAAACACAAATCATATAATTTACATCATATCCAACAGAATATCAAATAAAAATTAGCAATGTTTTTATTTCTTCATTGTCAAAATAATGATTGAAAGTAGAGCCGACAAAATGAGCCCGTCCCGAAAAGCCCGTCCGGGGTACTCGGGGTTTGGATTGGTTGGGCTTAAAAATTAAAGGCCCGAAAAAACTGGGCCTAAAAAGCACGCCCGAAAAACCCCCGGGCCTACCGGGCTTTGGGCCAAAAAAGCCCGGAGTTTTTGGCTAAAAAAGCTCGCCCGATATTTTATTAAATATACATATTTATAATATTATTTAATATACATATCTATAATTTTTAATAATATTAATTATATTTTATATAATTATTTATTTTTTATAGTAACAATTTTCTTACTAATTCACATATTGATCAGGAAAAGGATGAGTGATTTTTCGTCGAAAAAGGCCTCTACGGCAACGGAGTAAGAATCGAACGATGGCGATCCGGTTCGACTGACTCCGGATCCGCATTTCCGCTCGGCATTGGCAACAGAGACATCGGAAAACGAATGCTTCTAATTACAGAATGATGGAGAAGATCCATACCGAGGCAAAGAGAAGGAAAAATTCTACGCCGTAAGCATAAAACCGAAATCCATAACAACTAATATGGTAATAATGTAATGAGCTTATGATTATGCATTTGCTCGATAAGATGAAGTTGAATCAACACTGATTCAGGAATTCATGCGGGGCCTTGTGTCAGTGAATGTATGTGCTGACAGCAGAGTCAAAACTTTTATGTTTTAGGTTTTTTATTTGAAAGTGGAAAGCGGTGGCTATGGCGAAGAAAATAAAAATATTTAAGGAGAAGTTAGTGGAAAAAATTTGTGATATTGATAAAAAAAAATTCTTACTAATTCACATATTACAAAAGCCTGCCCGTGATTGGTTTGGGCTTCACATTTTTAGGTTCGAAAAATTTCGAGCGGGCTCGACCTATCCTGAAAAAACGTAAAAGCCCGACGAGCCCGGGGTTGGGCCGACCCAACCCGCTACTTTGCCAGGCCTAGCTGAAAGCATCCAAAAGTTACGAGCAAAGAACAAAATATAGAGGTTAGGTCTATGGAGTTTGCGTGTACCTCTTTAAAGCTTAGGGGTAGTAGTTGAGAATCTCAAGTGTTGTCGTCGGCGTCAACGAGCAATGATAAGGGATAACAAGTGGGAAACCGACGTTGGGGTGTTGGAGTCTATAGTAGGATGTGGCATAGATATAGGATTTCTGATTTGGATGGAGGGAGAAATCTGAAAGTGAAAAACAAGTTTGCATGAATCTATGATATATATTAAAAATATAAGTATTAGCATCGTAGTGAAATTATAAAATCAAATCTAACAACGAGATATTTGGTTGATAAAAATAAAAAATAAATTCAAATTTAACACTTACATTCCGGCCGTCATAAATTCTTAGGCAACAATAGCACGAAAAAAATTCCGTAGGCAACAATATCATGAAAATTTGACCGGCTTTTCCATCACTGTTATCAAATTTGAATATTTTTCATCCGTCTGTCGTTATTGCGTCGCTTCTTAGCGACATGAAATTTTCCATGTATAATACCATCATTGTAGGGATGTTAATTGATGGGTACGTGGGTTTTATCCAGACCTGAATCAATAAATAAATAATGATTTTAGTTTTGAAACCGACCCATTAGATATTGGATTCAGACCGGACTCGGACCATCAACTATGGGTCTTAAATGGTTCGGATCTGAGCGGGTCTGGAATCAGTACCAGACCAGAACCGGATAAGAACTAGAACTGAAACCGTTGTTTTATAATTTAATGTGTTATGAGTGATTTTGAATCGATATGGATAAAACTAGCTCATTGACAAACCTATTTAAACTTAGGCTTGTCAATAGACAGATTTTACTCGGACCAGAACCAATAAATAAGTATTGGTTCTAGTTCTGAAACCAGAACTAGATTCAGACCGGATCGGACCATCAAACTATGGATCTAAATGGTCCGGGTCTAAAACGAGTCTAGAACCGGAACCGGAGCCAAAACCGCTACTTTAAAATTTAATGAATTTTAAGCGGTTTCGGATTGATCCGGGTAAAACCCACCCGACAACCGTACATCATTGTTCGACTGTTTTTTGGAGTGGGGATCAATTAAAAATCGTATCATCAATTTTTTTTAAGACAAATAGTCGAATAATAGAAAAACGTTCACTCCTATTGCTATTGGGCTAATCAATTGCAACGGACAAAACTTACTCTTTCTGTCTCCCATCAGGCAGGAAGTAGTAATTATTGCGTTGCTAATCCTAGTTATTGGAAATATGGTATTACTTAGTGAACGTGCCAATTAAGGCTACAACATAGGCTTTGATGCACACACGTTTTACAGCCAATATAAAAACCACGTTATAACACAGTAACATGGGGTTTATCCAACATGCCCTAAAGTAAGCGATTCTGTGCTTTCCATGATATAAAAAAAAATAAAAAAATAAAAAAATAAAAATAAAAACCACGTTATTGTTTTGCTTTATCTATTCATACACCTTAATTAAATTAAAGAAAAGAAAAATAGAGAACTTACATCGAGTATCAGCCGTCCACCAAACTTGTGTTCACACAAAGATTTCAATCCAACGGTGATTATGATCTTGAAAATAATAAATACCACAATAGGCAACTCCTACCGCCTCAGATAAATATCTCATGTCTCATACCCTAAAAACCATACTCCATCATTTCTCTCTCAACAACCTTTCAATGGCAGTTTCTGGAATAATAGCACTCCTCATGGCGGTGTGTATCCTAGCCTCCGCGGCGGCGCACTCTCCAATCTCCACACCGTCACCGTCGCCGACTCACTCTCCTTCAGCAAGCCCTACCGCTTCTAAGAAGTCCACCCCTCCCGCCGCCGTGAAACCGCATCCCCCGCCGCACCATGCAGCGGTCTCTCCATCTCCGTCTGTTGCCTTGCCGCCATCGCCGAATTTTGCTCCGCAGCCCTCTGAAAATGGCGGCGCTGTTAGCAGTCTAGGGTTTGCAGCGGCAGCCACTGGTTTCTTAGCCTTTGCTATCATGGCATAAGTGCTTTGATCTTTATTGGCGTGTTTTAAAATAATTAACCATCTATTGTTCGGTCATTTTATTTTTCAGTATCATTTAATTGAATTATCCATTTTTATTTGATTTTTGAATGAATGGATTTGACGATTTATATTCTGGTTTTGTGTCTAATGTACTAAATAGAAATTATAAGAAATGGTCGTATAACTCTTTGTTTGTACTATTTATTGTAATCTTGCTTATAAGCACTTCCTTCAAAAAATAGTAGTTTGATCTTCCTAGAAAAAATTGCTAAAATTAAATATTTTTTCAATTTTCCAGGCATTAGATATGGTCTCCACACTACTGAATAAATTTGAAATGCACTCCTTTTCTTGTATTTTGATAATCGAGTTAGTGACTTTTGGAACATTGGCTCAGATGAGAAAACAATTGAATTTATTCATTGGCTCAGATGAGAAAACAATTGAATTTATCACAAGAACAAGTGACTTTTGAATTTATTTTCCGCATTTCTTCATGTGTTTGTTTTGTGATACTTTTTTATGGCTTCTAATTTATTTGTTTTTGCACGGGAAAGAGAAAATAAGTACATGCAACTTTGCTACATTGCAAATTGTCCTTTAAAGAATTATGAGGATTGTAAATTTGCTATGTTAGAGAGAGGCTTCGATATGATAATCAAGTCTTTCAATGCATGCATATTTTCAGCCCCCCCACCAAAAAAGTTGTTTTTGTTTGTTCTACTAATTATGTGCAATTTAACTTCTTTTCGTTTATTTATGTGTATATTACATTATGTTCACAATTAGAAAAGAAAAAATTGTAACATAATTTCAAAGTATGTTATCGCAATAAATAAAGAAGAGTATTATTAATACAAACCCAAACATCAATTTAAGCCTATTCCCATATACAAATATGACACGAATAATACTAGTGAAAGATTAAGATGAAACAAATTAATACTAGTGAAAGATTAAGACGTACAAATTAATACTAGTGAAAGATTAAGATGAAACTAATAAGAAAATAAAAGAATTGGATGAAACTGTATATATATCCCCTATTCCCATATACAAATATGACACGAAATCTAAGCCTATTTTAGAACGTGCGTGAACGTGTGTGTGTGTAACCACACCTAACACGTTTAAAGAAAATCTATAGTAGTTTTTCTTATTCTGGATAATAATTACTAAGAATTCAAAAAAAGAAAAAGGAATAACTAAATATAGACCAATTTCCCCATTTTATATACTTCATACATGGGTTTGAGGGTTTAGGGTACAAATCCTTCGAGGTATGTTTGATACAGGAGATAAGGGTGTATGATATGAATAATATACGTAGTATCTTGGTTTGTTTCAAATCACACGACCCTTTATAACGGAAAGGCCCGTCAGATTTTCTACAAATATGTGAGATTGACAAATTAATACAAAAATGATTCGATTTTCTGGTTAAATCCATTACGAGATATTTTTCCATAATTTCTGCATTTGATTCTAGCTATTTTGGCATCTTTTGGAACCCTCTTTTTGATTGCTAATGGAACATTCTTAACTATTTTATTAAAAGTGGAACGAAATGATCTTGCTTTTTGGGTCCTCAGTTGAAAAGAGATGTCTTGAGTATTCAGAGAGGCACTTTGATAAACATATTTGATCTTGATTGATTCAATTAAAATATTAGTGTTTGTTCTATTAGGCAACAAAGATTGTATTTTTTCACTTCGTTCAAATAAGAGTTGTGTCTATATGGATTCTTATGGTCAGGGGGTGACTACCCGGTCATAGGCTGCTAGCTACTATGAAAGTAATGCATGCGACTCTTTTTCGTGATTATGTGCTTTTAGGGATGATATCCTCATTGTTGATGCGAAAGTTGTCCAACATTGCATGGGTTTAGTCTCCTGTTTAGGAGTATTGCTTTCTCCCCAATAATAAGTATTAATTTATCATATGGATTGCAATTATAAAATTTTAATTTATAATGTCATTTTAGGAATCATAACTTCATAGAATTATAATATCTAGAAACAAACAATGGAGTATGTATACAAATGTATAATAAATCGAGACAAACATAATATTGATATCATGTAAATAGTAATAAAAGATATTTCAATCAAATTTATCACGTCTTATTCCATGATGCCTAGCAAAGAAGCCCTCGAGGTATATATCTAATTTTTTGAGGTATTGTTTCAACATCAGCATTTGCGATAGACAATTAACATATATTATTTCCCTTGTACGCTTTGTATATGTTGTAATGGAATAAGATTATTGAGCAATTAATAAATGTAAACGTAAAGCAAACATAGATTTACATAGTTCACCAACAATGGGTTGGTTACGCTCTGACGCGTAAAAGGAGAACATATTTATTATGCGGCTAGGGTTTCGAATTCTGATTACAGCTCTCAAAGATCATATATATAGTACTAAGAGAATAAACCAGTTGGGTTCAGCCCAATACGACTAGTAAGGCCCAATACAAGTGTTAAGGCCCAATACTGCATATCGTCGAGACCCCCGTCTAACTATTCGAAGCAATAGATAGTTTCAAAGCATATCAACGGTATATTTCTTAAAACTATTCGTATATTAATATATTATAAATTACAATCGTAATTACTTGAATGACAGTCTTGACATAAACAAGTATCAAGAAGTCCCCCCAGCCTTTTGGATTAATCAGTTATCTTGTTTTATTTACCTTGCTGTAATTTGCATGGGCTCCGGTAAAAAGTATTGCTGCCCTGTCCTTATTTAGCAAATTACTAAATCAAATTAATACTATTAGCAAAAAAATAAAACCAAAAATAAAAAATAGAATATAAAGAACTACGTCGATGAGAATCAAACTTGAAGGGACCTCATCAAGTCCTCTGTTATAATTTGAACTAGACCACGTCACCTTCCTAATTAATCTAGGGTAAATATCAATTTAAACCCTAAACTATACATGTTTTATAAAAAATATCTGAACTTTCAAAATATCAATTTAAACTCCAAACTATCATATTTGTATCAAAATACCCCGTATTCGGGATAGTTTGGGTTTAAATTGATAAATATGATAGTTTGAGGTTTAAATTGATATTTTTGAAAGTACAAGATATTTTTGATAAAACATGTATAATTTAGGTTTTAAATTGATATTTACTCATTAATATCTATCATATCACTGAATTCTCCAAACATGACGTGGGATTTCAGCTAATTACCTTTTATGTGGCATTGGATCTAAATGAAGGTGACAAAATAACGCATTAACGTATCGTTCATCTATGATACATATATAAATTACTTATTTTGACGTGGGATCCGTATATTTTCTTATTTCATTTTCTATTGAAACTTGAAAGAATAGTTAGGTTGTGTTAAAATGAAATATTCTACGAGTCAAGAGAAATAAATCAATATTGTCGATTCATCTAATAGTTTCAAAATCAATATTAAATGTTGGGTCGTTAATCCTGACGCAATATGAATTCAAAAATTTCACCAATATTTTAATAATTTATTCAGTTACATATTTAATTATACATGTTATTCTCTCCTTGCGCAAGTAAATCTTAAATGGCCACGGGAGGTAGTGACATCAAATGGCATTTCATGAGCCATCCGTCGTCTCTCTCGCTCTCTCCTTTTTTGAACTGCTATATGCAATCAAATTGCTGTTATTTTGTGTAAGCAACTTGAATTTGGGATTCAATATTTGTGTGGTAGGTTTTAAATCAAATCAAATTATTTTGATCAATATTTTGTAATTCCTCTTCTAAGTCTACCAAGGGCTCATCATTTTTAAAAAAAAATATATACAGTGCCTCTAACAAAACTGTGAAATATGATCGGTGTAATGTGGTAATTGAATTAAAAATTGATGAGTTAGAAAACATGACAACATATGTGAAGATTCATTTGCACTTGCCACTTGTCACGTTGATGCATAGTTCATAATAAAAAAAGAATTAAAAAAAAAGAATTTAGCACACGGCAACCAATTATATTTGAAGTGCAATGTGATAAAATGTGCAATTTTTCTGCCGATCCTCCAAATAAGTACAACATCCGTGCTCTCTCCGTCCACCAAATTCGTTTATTTATTTTGGTGGTACGCGTTTTAATAAATTATAATGAGTATAAAGTAAGTGGGCGTAAAAAGGTGGATCATAGAGATAATAAATGAATATATTAATGAATATTAGGTGTAAAAAGATGGATCATGGATGATTTTTTTGTAAATAAGTGGATTGGTTTATGGTAAAAATGTGAAATTGATGTTTCTAAAAATGAAAGTGAATATTTTTTTGTGGACGGACTAAAATGAAATTAAATGAACGTATTTGGTAGACCCTATATTTTATTGTTTAAGGTAATTGATAAATAGTAGCTCTACTTTTTCTTTTTCTTTTTCTTTTTCTTTTTCTTTTTATATCAGTTAGGGCTCGTTTGATTTGAGATTCCAGAATTTGGTACATAGATAACTAAGTGGTTTGAAGGTTGAAACTTATAAAATCAATTGGTCACTCAAATACACTATATATAGAGAGAGTGTGAGGTTCAAATAAGAACAATTTTTTAATGTGAGAACTAAGAATTACAAAAATTCATTACGAACAAAATAAATTCGATATGAAAGTTAATTAATCCGTTGGGAAAGTTACTAAATCCAAAATTCGAAATTTTCACTCAGGATTCGAATCCCAAAAGAGGCAAAAATTTAATTTTTTTGGATTCAGTATATTTCCTAGTGAATTCATCAACTTTCACACTGAATTCATCATTTTTTGATTCTCACGATAAAAATGATTCTCATGTTAACTCATCCATATATATATGAGTTTGTATCTAGATATAAACTATACTCGCACAACTTTTAGTAAATTTACAAATGTATCCTATGTATATCTGTTTTTTTAAAAAGAGTGATAATTATATGTTATAACACTTATTTTTTTAAATAAAGTCAAGGAGAGTAAAGACAAACACTGATGAACATGTGCACACTATTTACTACTAAAAAATCACTGCTGATTAGTATATGAAAACATTGCTGTTCAATTACTTGTTTATTATTAAAAAATCAGTGTTGATTATATAAAAACAGCGCTGTTTAATTGGATGGTGCGGAAGGAAGAGCAGCTGGAGAGTAAATAAAAATGACAAAAACTTGGGTGAGCTCACCCTTGTTTTTTGTTAAAATAATTATATATTAATTATGGTGAGTAAGGATAATTAGATTTTGTTAATGTATAATTAAATTTATTAATTTTTAATTCAAAATTAGAATTTATTAATTCATAATCATGGTTTATTAATTCATAATTGAAGTTTATTATTCAAAATTAGGGTTTATTATTTTCAATTAGGGTTTATTAATTCAAAATTATGGTTTATTATTTCAAAGTTAGGGTTTATTATTCAAAATTAGGGTTTATTATTTCCAATTAGGGATTTATTAATTCAAAATTAGGGTTTATTAATTCCAAATAGGGTTTATTAATTCAAAATTAGGATTTATTATTTCACTATTAGAGTTTATTATTTCACAATTAAAGTTTACTAATTCAAAATTATTATTTATTAATTTACAATTAAATTTTATTAAAAATTAATTTTAATTAAAATTAATTAATTAATTAGGATTAAGAATTAATTAATTAGTTAATTAAAATTAATTAATTATGATTGATCTGTGCGCGCATAGTAGACCATCCCAATAAAAATTGTGCAGGAGAGATGAGAGTAGAATTCGTTTGGTGAACCAAATAGAGAACAACTAACTAACCATATCTCCACCGTTGGCATGTATGGCGAGAGCGTGTCCTCACCGCCAGATCGGTAGATTCGCGCGAAAAAGAGCAGTTTTATTGGACGTCACGTGCGCTCAGTGTGAACTGTATGACAGAGTAGGAAGACTCAGTTGGACCAATATCCCCCTTTCCTCTTTGTTGAGGTCTCTTCCAATTCTCTCTCTCTCTCTAAATCTCTCGATCAATGCTAGATATCTGCCCAATATTTTCGGTTTCTGTGTTTTAAATAATCGCTCTTTTCAACTTCTTTCTGTTTCCTCCATCCCGGGCTAGGCTTTAAATCAGTTTTTTCTAGGGTTTTATTCCTGCAATGATCGTGAGTTTTTCTCGAATTAAGGTAAAAGTTCGTGTAGTTTTTTTTTTGTTCCTCATTTTCGTATGACGGGCCGCAAGGGAGAATGCGAGAAACCTTGTGTATTTGAAGGTACGAAATTCTGGAACTTCTTTACTTTTTCGTTTTTTTAATGAAATTGTTGTGGTTCTATTTGCTTTTGATTTCTTGGGATTAGTTCTTTTTACTAGGTTTTGATGCGAACCCATCTGCAAAAAAATGCAGGATTTTACTGAAGTTGGAGTTTTCCCGGCTGCTGTTGGAAGAAATAGGTGAAAAAGAATTCTTCTTGAACTAATTGGTACTTGGATTAGGTTTCTCTTGGTTTTGGAAGGGAAAAAAGAAACCAACTATTAGTTTCATTAGGTTGTCTATGATTTCTGAAGCTCGGGAAAGACCACAATTTTGGATTGTTAATGGAGTGCTTGGGTAAGAAGAGGAAGGGAGTCGAGATCTCGAGGGCCTGCGAAAAGGATTTTGACGATCAGACTCGATTGGAAGCTCTTTGGTCACATTTGTCACTGGAGGATTATTCGAGAAGGAAAAGAAGTGCAAGGAGGTAGTAATTTCAAAAATTCTTGATTCGACGAGGAAAGTTGTCAATGGTGTTGCAACTGCTCCAGCATGTGGAACTGCTCATTTGGAATTTTCAGGTAGAGGTCTTAAGAGAAAAATTGGATGTATAGATACAGCAACGCGATTGGGTAGAACGAAGAAGATTGATCAAGTGTATGAACTGAATAAAACTTTAGGGAAAGGGAAGTTTGGGTCAGTAGTGTTGTGTCGGAGCAAGGCGACCGGGGAGGAGTTTGCTTGCAAGACTTTGAAGAAAGGGGAGGAGATTGTGCACCGGGAGGTGGAAATAATGCAGCATCTGTCCGGGCATCCAGGTGTCGTGACTCTGAAGGCAGTATACGAAGATGCTGAATCTTTTTATCTAGTGATGGAACTTTGCTCCGAGGGACGGTTGCTTGATCAGATGGCTAAAGAAGGCCTCTACTCCGAGCAGAAGGCTGCGAATATAATTAAGGAATTGATGTTAGCTGTTCGGTACTGTCATGAGATGGGTGTAGTTCACCGGGATATAAAGCCTGAGAATATTCTGCTCACCGCCTCTGGACAGATGAAGCTTGCCGACTTTGGATTAGCTGTGAGGATTTTAGATGGTAATACAATATAGCCTGCTAACGATATACTTCCACTATGCTGAGTAGTATAGGGTTGTCGAAATGGCATATGATTCATGGAATGCTACTTTGATTTTCATAACGTGCATATGGTTCTGATGTCATTTATCACATGTCAAACTCAGTTTCAAGGGCCTTCTGGAATATAATTTGTATGTGCGGTTTCATTTTTGTGAAATAACCGCTTATCAGTAGTATATATCTTTGCTTTGGTATTTCTTTTTTTATAACCCCTTGGTTGTGATGGTCTCAAAATTGTAGTTAGAAGATTCGAAGATGTACATGAGTATTTAAGTAACTTAGTACTGACCTAGAAATTTTCAATGTACCTTGTGATTGACTTAATCATATGGTGAATTGCTTACGACATACTTTACAGTAATCTTAAACCAATTTCAAGTCTAAAACCTGTGTTTGGAGTGGGTGATACTCAGCAGGAGAAACACTACTAAATGCTTGTTAAGAATAACAATTCATGTTGGGGATGCCTGCATTAGTAATTTAATAATTGGACTGAATATACACTTACACCTTAGTTTCCTTGTGCTGCAGGTCAGCGCCTGACTGGTATTGTTGGAAGTCCTGCTTATGTTGCTCCTGAGGTTTTGGTTGGTAATTACTCAGAGAAAGTGGATATTTGGAGCTCCGGTGTCCTTCTCCATGCACTTTTGGTTGGTGTGCTTCCATTTCAAGGTGATTCCTTGGATACCGTGTTTGAGGCCATCAAGAAAGATAAATTAGATTTGGTGGGTGGTGCTTGGGAGTCTGTATCACAGCCTGCTCGTGATTTGCTATCAAAGATGCTCTCAAGGAATATCTCAACAAGGCTTACAGCTGATGGGGTTTTAAGTAAGTTTCGTACTATTTTCTATATTGCTTAGAGATGATTTAACATCCTATGTTGAGGATTTTACTAAAATTTATGTTCTCTTCCATTAAATGATATGGGGATCTGTTTATGCTTCTCGTTCCCCCAAAACTTCTGTGAATGTGCAGCATACCTGCACAGTACTTCAAATGCCAGTTGCACGCTTTTTGTTGTGTGCTAAAAGTATGAGATTAAGTGTCTTGAGTCAATCTGCTTGGACTTAATCAAGGCACCTCTATAGCTCACCACACTTTGTTATCAAATTTTCAAACTTAGCTCCAAATACATATTATAACGACAGCTGCCTTGCCAGCACTGCTTCATCCCCCTTTTTAGCTTGTCTTTCTGGACTTTCTCATCATGCTCCAGAGGTGGTATTGGCCTCTCCGGGTCGTGTTGTGGTCGAACAACACAGTTGGGACTTGGCCAAACAATGAAAATATCATAAGCCCAACGTTATGGATCGTAGCCTACGTTTATAGTATCAGTTGGGAGTAGGGACTACCCTTATTAAGCACATATCTTTTGCCTTTTTTTCTTTTCTAAGGGAGAATGATTTAGTCATTTGACTCATTTTACGATGGCACTTCTAGAATTTTTGCTGATGAAACTTAATTGGGAGTTATGGGTATGTTTAAAAAAA
Organism: Salvia rosmarinus; assembly: GCA_036937905.1. Taxonomy (NCBI): domain Eukaryota; kingdom Viridiplantae; phylum Streptophyta; class Magnoliopsida; order Lamiales; family Lamiaceae; genus Salvia; species Salvia rosmarinus. The sequence goes on from JAODLM010000685.1 coordinate 40,233, forward strand.
GCTCTTCAATGATTTATTAAACTATTTTAGATGGTTTATTTATCTATGTCACCTTTTTTTGGCCGGCATTAGACTTCTACTTAGCACTCTGTACTAGTATACTTTTCCTATATCTCTTGCTTGTATTTTGGTGACATCATACATAAGTGCATTTCGATTAACATTTGGAGAATATGGGTCATCTATTATTTTCATAAACTGCTCCAACTGTATGTGTGTTCACTTCCTTTAGCTGGTGAAAGTCAGAGAAAAGTAGAACTTAATACCTCATTGTTTTGTGAACTCTAGCCTTAATTTCTTGATATCTGCTTCTTCAGGGCATCCATGGATTTCTTTCTATACTGAACCGTTGTTAAAGACACCAACTCTTGAACCAAAGAAGAACTTAGTAAGATTGACTTCAAGGCAGCTAACTGGTACTCATGGGCCAGAGTCGGAGAGGAAAAGGAACGATACGAGGACAGCCTCAGTGATGACTCTACCCCAACTTTAGCATCTAGTAATTCGTATGAGGGAGAAGATGGTGGTTTGGTGGATATACTAGCTGTGGCCATTTCACGTGTTCGTATATCTGAGCCAAAGCGAAGCAGGATTTGCAGCCCTTCGAGGCCAATCCAGCAGGAATGTTCCTCTAACTTGAAAACCAGTAACCTCTGTGCAGCATTCTGATCATCTCTGCTGACACGTCTCGGAGTTTTAAACGTTGCTGGGATGGAAATAACTTATGGCGACTCGACCTTAACAAGATGGAGCCCTCATGGTTGGAAGACTGGTGACCTAACTTCTCATGTACATAAAACTACGAATAACAAGAGATGATTATGTGGTAACTAGAATTCTATATATTCTACCATCATTTAACGTGATAATATCAACTTATATTGAGTTTTTTAGAGCCTTGCATTCATATAGATATCAACGGTTGAAGGCTGAAGCCAGGTATGAAATTTGAAAGGCTACTCTCTCAACTTGGTTTTGCAGAAAACTCAAATCCCTTTCGGTTATTAAAAAATTGGATCGAGTCTTTGAAATATTATCTTCTCGTGTTTATTCAGTAGAAGTTAAGTAGAATCGAAGACTGGGAAAATTATTTTTTAATGATTACTTCTAGTAAGCGAAAAGCTACAGTTTGACTCTCGCATGTGGGGTTGCTTTTGTATGGAGTATTAAATATGCTACATCTCATATTGAGTTAATATATTACAACTAACGCTTTCATATTATAAAAAGAAAAAAATATAAAATAGTTACTTTTGGCTTAAATAATTGTTTTGTTCTTAATTTACGAATTCAAAACTAAATCTACGAGTTTAGATGTTGGTGATTGTGATGACAATTTAAGACCAATAATAAGTTTGGTTGTGAATTAAGGGGTAAAATAGTAAGAATAATTATTATTTTATATCAATGGCTAGTTTTATCTTTACTATCATAAAGTTGTTATTTTATTACATATTCTGACTTATGAGAAATTACATATTCCATGCTGAAAATAAGTAAACAAGTTTGCATGTGACGCCACTTATATTTTGTACATTAAGGTGACCGTAACTTCAAGAAATGTGGCATTTCAGATCCTTAAGTAACACTCCTTCTTTTCAACATCTTGAAACCTCCACTCTATATTGAAATCTTTGGTTTCAATGTCAACAATCTACAATTCCAGACATGAACAGGCGAGCTTGAAGCAGAGAACAAGCCGGCCTCAAGCGAAGCTCTCCCCACAAATCCAATAATCAATTATCGTCATCAAAACTCCTTATCCACGTCCTCGCCATCTTCGTCCTCTTCCTCATCCTCTGGCAAATCCAGCAGACCTCCTCCACCTCCGCATGGGCTCTCAAATCCCACTGGGACAAAATCCTCACCAACTCCTGCCTCGACCGTCCACGACAGACGAGAGGAGCTGAACGCCGCCATGGCCGAGAGACTCCGCCACTCAGTCACCTTCCTCCCCTCAAGGACCTTCGATATGCCTCCGAGCCCATGAAGGGCCACACGTGGTTCATGAGTTCCTTATATGACATGCACGAGCGGGCGAGGTCCAGCAAAGAAGATCCTATGGAGGCCACGGGAGGCAGACTCCTCTGCCTCCGCTGCCGCGACAGTGCACGACGGTGCCTGGAACTCTTATGCTCTAGCTTGGCCTGATGCTCTGCCTCAGAACGCGACCGTGATGGGAGGCATCACGTTCGTGTCGCACAACCATTATGACTACCACAACATCCGCACGGCCTCGGCCATGATGTCGCTCGTGGCGTGGCACGTCAAGAGCGGTGCGCGTGCGGAGCGGTGGATTTTGTATCATTGGGGCGAGCCAGACGAGCATGGCGCCGTGGGTGAGTACCCTCTTGGAGGCACGTTTGGCGGCGCGGTGAGAATTGAGGATTTTGAGGGTGGTGGATATGATAGTGATGCGGCGGTTTGCTTCGAGCAGGCGGTTGTGATGCGGCATAATGAGGGCGGGATGTCGACGGAGAAGAGGATGGAGGTGTATGATCTGATGAGGTGCAGGGCGAGGATGTATTGTGGAGTCGGAGGGCGTGACAAGGGGGTTAAGGTAGGGATAACGATGCTGATGAGGGATGGCGCGCGGTCGTTCCGGAACGCATCCGCGGTGGTCGGGATCTTCGAGGAGGAGTGTAGCCGGGTGGCGGGATGCCGCCTCATGGTAGCCTATCCCCATAACCTCACCTTCTGCGAACAGGTCAGTGCATATTTTTAATTTTGTTGGCGTTCATGGACATGGTAAGATGCTGGTAGGGGCAGAGCCGAGCTCATGGCACTTGTCAGGGAATTATTCTATTTTTCTGTTGTTACCTTATCATTATTTACATTTTTTTTTTCAAATACAATACAAATCCAAAACATTCTAAAACACTAATCGATTCTTCCAAAACAAGAATTACGTACCCAACGCTTATTTCGCCCTTTGAATTCGTTATTTGAGATGAGTTATATTTGTAGTTCTTCAATTCAAGAATGTTCTGTTCAACAATAAAAATCAGGACATTTTGAATTCTTGAATTGACGTGTTTATTCACTAATTCAAGATAGAAAATTCCTCAATTGTTGAATTAACGTTTGATTCTTGAAATTCATGAACTCAACCATGCAACTCTTGAATTATAATAGGTGCGTAAAATAGTAAGAGTTGTAAGTTTTTTTTATCAATTTTGTATTTTTTCCTATATATATATATAAATGTAATCTTGTGAGTCGGGCAAACTTGTTTTTGAAAACGTAAATGTGATCTCACTCGTCCATTCTAACAATTAATCCTACTCCGCCCATGAGTGCAGGTGAAGTTGATGAGTTCGACAGACGTGGTGATATCGGCGCATGGGGCGCAGCTGTCGAACATGATCCTGATGGACCGGAACGGCAGCGTGATGGAGCTATTCCGAAGGGGTGGAAGGAGCTGGCGGGATGGGGCAGTACGTGCACCATTGGTTGGCCAGCTGGTCCGGATGAAGCACGAGGCGTGGCGGGACCCGTCGGAGACCCCTGCCCTTCCGGAGAACGATCGCCGATGCATGTCGGTCTTCAAGAACGGCAGGATCGGACACAACCAAACCTATTTCTCGGAGTGGGCGCGGAATGTTATCAAGGATGTCATGACCAGGAAGGCGCATCAGGGTCCGACGTCGTTTAGTCCTGTTGCTGGCCTATGTGGCTGCCACTGATTAACTCATATTTTTTCCTTTTTTTGCAAGAATTTTATAAGAGTGCATGAATATGAGTTTCCTTGGTTTAAATCCAATTACAATGATTTTTAAATTGAGATGATAACTTCTTTTCGTCCAATCTCGTATGCATATAATATACTTTAACAAGTTTTAGGTCTGGTATTAGAAGTTCTTTCAAAATATTCCATCCGTTTTTATTAAATGTCTTAATTTGTCTTTTCTTCCTTCTTTTTTTCGAAGTGTCATATTTCAAAATTTGAGAGTGAAATTATGCTACTCTTTTCTGTTTATCCTTTAATATTTTTTATAATTTAGTATGTTTAAAAAATAATAATTTATAAGGTTATAAAGGTAAAAAAAAAATTAATTACTTAGTAGGTATAATTTGATGGCTAAGACACCTAAAACAGCGGATAAAAACAAACAAACAAACAGACGGAGTATGTTTTTATACTTTTTGTTCAAATTGACATTCAATTCATTTTTATGTGAAAGTAACTGCAAAAGATTTTGGATTGATGGGTGTAAATGAGTTTGTGACCCTCGAAGTTTCAGGACGAGACAGAATGGTGTAAAATCTGAATCTTAGTTTTTTCTTGATTGGACGAATTTTTCAATTTGACTACAATCCAAAATCTGGACTGTAAATAGAAAGGAAGCCATATTTGCCCCTTTCGAAGTATTGTAATACTCTATCTAAGTGTAGACAAGCAAGATTGGGCCATTTATTTAGTGCAAATCATCCCACTGTCAGCATTAAATCTGTGGGCCTTTCAACCCCGATCTCTCCATTTTATGACCACTATAAATGCAATTTATGTACCAAGAATATACTATTGCTTGTTTAATATGGTATAAGAAAAAGATGAAATAATTTGTATGTTATTGTACATACACATGGAATTTTATTCAATCTATACAAAAAATAACTGTTGCGGGTTTCATAAATTCAAAAAAAAAAGAAAGAAAATGAGATGAACTAACATTCTAAATTTGTAATTGTAATTATGGAATGGGTCTTAGGTAACAAAGGGCCTATCACAGCTGGGCCCTGACCCATCTTATCTCTACCATTGTGGCCGTCTGTGAGAGTCCACGGCCATAATTAACCTTATTATTACCAACATTTATTAGATACAATAAAGTTATGCGACAACATTATACCGATCACATATCATTTTTTACCTATTCTGAAAAATATTAAATTATTAAATTTAAATTGAAATTTAAAATTTTCATTCAATAAGTGCAAAATTATAATTCCATAAGATGGTTTTAATGTAAAACCAATTTTTTAATAGATCAAAAATTAAAAATTCATTTAATAAAGTTGATTATGGTACCACATTGTAGTAGAATAAAGATCACTCTATTAGATATATGTGTAAAATAATCAATCAAATAATGATGATTACGAGTGCAAAACCGGTCAGGTTTATCCATCTGCATCGTCTAGATTCTAATTCTTGTTTAATAGCAAAATGAAATAAAGAAGTCCAGATAGAAATTTTCGTTCTTATCTATAAAGTTATCGGAGAGAGGTATTATTGGAAAATATATACTCCTTACGTCCCAAAATTTATTCTAACTTTTTTATATGTTTTTTTCAAATTTGTTCTTTTGCCATTTATGAAAATTATCTTATAAAATATTCTTTACTTATTACTCTCAATAACATCTGTTATTTATATATTTTACTATCTATAATCCATTACTATCTCTATTTATTATCCTTAACGATACTGCTTATTTATATATTTTATTACTCATAGCTAATTAATTTAATACTATACTAATATGAGATCCTTACTCTACTTACAAAATATTTCACAACTTTTATTAAAACTCTCACCGAAGATTTTCATGAACCATTTTTGGGATGTAGGAAGTATAATTCATGCCTGAAAGGTCCTTTCTAATTATTGTTTCAATCATATAATAATATTTACTTTATCCCATTTAATGATATAATATTCATAATACATTTTCAGACAAGAAGAAATAACAGCATTGACAAGACATCTTCAATTAAATGTACTTTTAAGTTACAGCAAATTATTTGGAGAATGTAAAGCAGATGTTAATTTTGTTAGAAAAGGCATTTAAAGGCTTAAAGCAGTTAGCAATCATGTTTGCAACATTTAGTCGTTGGGGCGGATGTGTTTGTGATCAAAGATTTTAAGTTAAAATTTTAGGAGATTTTATGTTGACTCAAAATGAAGGTCATGAACAGGTGGTGATTGAAATGGACACCAAAGTTGTAGTGGACACAATTATATTACATTTTAGAGACCGTTCGAAATTGAGTGACATTGTTGAAGATTGCAAACTGTTGTTAGAGTCGAGCAATTTTAGAATTGATGTAAATGTTTTAAAGAAATATTTTATCACCTCGGCGATGAATATCTAAAATATAATAGAGATATACATAGTTTGTGTCTCTAATTTTTTACGAGATTTTGAAAATATTCCAACTTAATTTAATATATTTAAATATCTTGAACTTTCACTTTATTTTGAAAAGGTCCCCAACTTAAGTTTATATATTTAAGTGTTCCAAATTTTAACTGAATTTTGAAAAATATCGCGATATAGAGATTAAAGACGAAATATTGAGTTATCTTGCCAGATTCTCACATGCATTATAACTTAAATGAGGTGAATCTTTTTCCCACCTCACCAATAAAAACGACATTGTTTCACATGACTAAATTATATATATATATATATATGTGGGAGGGTTAACGTGAGAACCATTTTTATTGTGAGAACGTGAAAACCAAAAAATGATGAATTCACAGTGAAAGTTGATGAATCCACTGGGAAAGTTACTAAATCCAAAAAAATAAAATTTTTGTCCCTCATGGGATTCGAACCGGGTGAAAAATTCAATTGTTGAATTCATTAAGTTTCTCAACGGATTCATCAACTTTTATAACTAATTCATTTGGTTCTTAGTTTTAGGATAAGAATGGTTCTCATTTGAACCAAACTATATATATATATATATAGGAGATGGATCAGTAGGAATAGATAATTTGGTAGAAATAGGAATGAATCGGGCCTTTGATTTGCTATATCAATGGTTGAGATTTAATTTTCGTGTGTCTTCTGTTTTGTGTTTTGTGCTACTACGGATTATTGTGCAACACTATAACTCTTCTTGTGCTACAATCGCAATGAAAGATGTGCTAAACTAATATATTTAGATATGTGCTACGAATGGATGAAATATGTGCTAATCTTTCATGCCAATAATACATTAATTCGATTGTCTACACAATATGAAAGATATGCTACTATTCAGATCTTTCAGACATTAAGGAGTTTTCTCACCATAACCAACCCCTATATATATATATATATATATATATATATAAATTGGTTATAGAGAGAACTCCTTTAAGATAGAAAATAAGAGCTAATCACCACCTTACATTTAGATGATCTAATGGCCCATAATTAATTCATGGATAAAGTTAAGTTTGACTTTTTAATAGCTGATTTGATACAATTAAATACAATTAGGAATATAAATGAGATTTGAAAATACACCTTACCTCACACCAACCACCTACCCCTGAATTAATTCAACTCAACTATTAATCTTATCTTTCTCTCTCATTCATTGCGAAAATATATCTCCTTTTTTATTCTCAAAATTTACAAATTGAGCACATATATATTCATTCTCTCTTCAATTGTTATGTTATCCTTGATTTTTTGTTGCAAAACTCTGGAATATTGTGCAAGTGGAGATATTTCTTATTCATTGATTTTGGGCATGAAGTGTGACCAATGAAGAACGCAAAGATTATAATGATTATGTATATGATTGTAACTTTTGTGCATATGTTTGTAAATAGTTATGCTAAACAAAACATCAATTAAGAATCAAACTTATAAAATTAAGAATCATTATTTGAATAATATTTAACATAAAAATAATATCAAATTTATAAAACTACCTTGAATAATAATAAAAAAATAGATATAAAATTATCTTAAAATAAAGACCTAAAATCAAAATTTCACACAAAAAATCCCACAATTCTTGGGTGGAAAAAATGGTGACATACAACTATTGTTATTCCAATGATTCAACTAATATGCATAACTAGATAGTATTTGTGCATATAATTATTAAGGTTATGCATAAGATTGTAAATAGTTATGCAAACAAAATCAAACTTATAAAATTAAGAATCCTTATTTGAATAATAATTAATGTGAAAAATATCAAATTTATAAAACTATCTTGAATAATAAGTAAGGTAAAAAAAGAATCAAAGTCATAAAATTATCTTAAAATAAATATCCTGTTCTCCCTAATCATATGAATATTCAAAATCGATAATGGTGATGAGGATGCACAGTTGGAAAATTTGTTTGCATAAAACATCATCGATGATGCACAAAGAAATTCAAATCTAATCAACTAAAATACTATATATACTGGAATTAATGAACCATAAAAACAATAATAATATATAGATACTAATTTACGATAATGGATGAAGAAAAAAATATAAAGAAATGAAAATAGAAATAAGATTTAATAAAATAATGAAAATACAAGACAAAACTTGAAGATGCCATTTCTCTGGTTCATGAAAAATATATATGAAAGAGAATGAAAACCTGGGAAGATGTTGATCAAACAAAGAGATTCGCATAAATTGCATACCATAAATATGCATATCAAATCCCTTGATTTTAGTCCCCTATCTGTTACTAAAATAACAAAATTATTTAATTATCCTCAATCCTAGAAATATTAATAATTATGCTACCATTCGAATTTAATTGTAGGCCACAAGATATGATAAAATCAATAGAAGATTAATTCTCATTTTAAAATACTTGTGATTCTCATTTGACTCATATATATATATATATATATATATATATATATATATATAGAGAGAGAGAGAGAGAGAGAGAGAGAGAGATGCTCAAAAGAACCAATTTTAACGTGAGAACCAAGAACCACGAAAATTCTTTACTGAACAAAATGAATTTGTTATGAAAGTTAATGAATCCTGTGGGAAAGTTATCAATCCAAAAATTGAATTTTCACCCGTGGTTCGAATCCCATGAGAGGCTTAAAATTTTATTTTTTGGATTCGAGAATTTTCCAAGCAGATTCATCAAGTTTCACACAACATTCATCATTCTTTGTTCTCAAGATAAAAATAGTTTTACGTTAACTCTCCCTATATATATATATATATATATATATAAGGGTTAACGTGAACTATTTTATCATGAAACATGAGAACCAAAAATGATGAATTCATTATGAAAATTGATGAATCAATTGGGAAAGTTATCGAATCCAAAAATAGAATTTTCGTCCATTGTGGGATTCGAACACGGGTGAAATTTTTGAATTTTGAAATCAAGAACTTTTTCACCGAATTCATCAACTTTCATAAGAAATTCATTTGGTTTTGGTTTTAGAATAAAACGGTTCTCATTTGAACCTCTCTCTCTCTCTCTCTCTCTCTCTATATATATATATATATATATATATATATATATAGTTAGGTTAAAATGAAAACTACTTTTAAAAACTAAGAACCAAATGAATTTACTATGAAAGTTGATGAATCCTTTTGGAAGGTTATTGAATTCAAAAATTTGAAAATTTTCACCCGCATTTGAATCTCATGAGTGATGAAAATTCAATTTTTTAATTCAGTAACTTTCCGAGTGAATTCATCAATTTTCACTGTGAATTCATCATTTTTTGGTTCTCACGATAAAAATGGTTCTTACGTTAACCCTCTCATATATGTATATAGAAAAAAATGCACAAACTATAGTCCACGCAAGAATCCTATGAAGTGACTCAACATTCTATCGCCATAATTTTGATATCGAAATATTTCAAAATCTCATCAAAGTTGAAGACATTTAAATATATAAACTAAAGTTGTGAATAATTAAATATATCAATTAGTTGGAAATATTTTTCAAAATATATGGAAATATTTTGAAAATCTCATCAAAATTAAGGATATTTAAATATATTATCTTAAATATGTGACATTTTTTCAAAATATTATGAAAATTGTAAAAAAAGGAACTGTGTTTATCCCTAAAATAAAAGATAACAAAAGAAATATGAAATTACGATTTGGTTTTATTGGTGATTGATACAGCTGTGAGGAGATAGAGACCCATTCCTATTTCATACAGATCCTAATCATATTAAATGCTTAATTAAATGTCCCGCTCATGAATTAAAAAACAATTTTCAAAATTTGAGGACCCATTTCACAAAAACTCGTTCTCCGGAAATATAAATTGGGCATTTGGTTAGCGAAGCCTTTTGACATTTCTTATTTTTTTTTAAAAAGAAAATTACAAATATGGATCGAATAACAACTTTAAATTTAATAAAGTTCAACTGACAAATAAAATAGAAAATAACTACATACATAAAGTGAGAATTCTACTTAAACTAGAGCTGACAATTGTCGACTCGACACGCGAACACGACACGAACACGCACGAAATTAACAGGTTAGTGTTCAGCTTTATCGTATCGATACGAGAATTTCGTGTCGTGTTTGTGTAATACGATAATTTTCGTATTGTATTTGTGTCGGATTGTATCGTTTTCGTATAATTTGATAATATTTATATATTTTAATATTAATTTAATTATATTTTATATATTTTTTCTTTCTTTTATTAATTTATTTTTAAATTTTGATTTGAATTTGTTGTGTCGTTATCGTGTCATATCAACACGAAAAAATCACGCCATATTCAGTATTCGCTGTCGCATCTCATATCGTATCTATGTTGTGTTTGTGTTCACGTACCGATTCTTAACGGATCGTATTCGTGTTTCTACTTATCGTGTCATGTCGTTATCTTTAGATGTGAGCAAAAATTGAAATCAATATCCGATCCGAATCAAATCGAAATTTAAAATTCGGTTCGGATTTTTCGGATCGGATCGGATTGAAATTTTTCAAAATTTGGATTTTCGGATCGGATCGGATTGATTTTAAACCGAAAATCCGAATTATATATAATTTATATATAAAATAATATTTTATTCAAATATGTTTAAATTTAATATAAATATATATAAGAATTAACAAAATTGGTTTTGATTTTCGGTTTTTCATAATTTCGGATTTTTGGTTCGGTTGGTTGGATTTTATATAATAAATTGATTTTCGATTTTGATTTTGGATATTCGGTTCGGATCGATTTTTTTTTTTACAAAATTCGGTGCACATCAAATTGAAACCATGAGGATTTCAAACTAACATGTGTTTACAAAATTGAAACTTTATAAGAATAATCAAACGAAACCTAGCAAGAATGATTCTTTAAAAAAAAAATTAAAACACATCAAATAAAATTCTACAGGTCCCTCGAGAATATGCAATGGCGGCAAGCCATTTGCTCCCCGAAATCTTAACACATGCTTATGTTTGTTAAGACTTAAGAGGGAGAGGTAAAAAAAAAGACAGCATAAATATGATTTTGGTGGTGGGGTTCCTCCTTGACTTTCAAAACCATAAAGTCCCAAACAAAAAACTCATCAACCTGCATTTATACAACGCACCTGCTGCTTTAACTCTCTAGTTAGTACAGAAGAATGTTCTTGCATACTCTATCCACACAAAACGTTGAATTAAATGTCCGTGTTGACACAGTTACCCTTAAAAGGAAAAGAAGCCAGAAGCGTAGGCGCGGCAGTTTTTTAACTGATTAGCACAATTAGCAAAAACAGCCAAAAACATTGGTTCTAAGCCTGCCCATACTCGGGGAAAATCTTTGAGAACACGCGACAAACCCGACAATTATAGGATAACGTTAATCTTCCCATGTGGGATTATTCCTCGCTTACTCATCACTTGCAATAGTAGCACTTGTGCTCTACTCAGCTACCGCCTCATTCATTTCTCTATCTTCCCTAACTCGATATGTGGGACTCGAATCGCAGCCGCCGCCGATTATGCCACCGGACCTCTCCCAACCACCAAAATGCCCTTCACACAGATGGCTTCGAGCTAAGAGGCCACTCATGGTAACTCAACTTAATTCATCGTATTCATCATCTTTCCTTTTTTGTCATAATTTCTTATCAAAAAATTCATCTTGGGTTAATAGGTATGTTTCCACTGATATCCCGAGCGACTTCTTAGTTCAAATTGGCGATGTCAGCTTCCATTTACACAAGGTAGTTAAATTAGTTAGCTTTTTTTCTCCATATTCTTAATTCATCTAAACTAATCCTCCAACTGTATATAGTATCCTCTTCTCTCGCGATGTGCGAAGATGAACAGAATCATATACGATTCCCGCGACGCGGAGGTAAACAAGATATCCCTCAACGATCTCCCCGGCGGCCCCGACGCCTTCGAGCTGGCCGCCAAGTTCTGCTACGGCATCGCCGTCGATTTGACCGCCACCAACATCTCCGGCCTTAGATGCGCGGCGGAGTATCTGGAAATGACGGAGGATTTGGAGGAAGGGAACCTCATATTCAAAACCGAAGCCTTCCTAAGCTACGTCGTTTTATCCTCATGGCGAGATTCCATCGTAGTGCTAAAAAGCTGCGAGAATCTCTCGCCGTGGGCGGAGAATCTCCAAATCGTGCGGCGGTGCAGCGAGTCCATCGCGTGGAAGGCGTGCGCCAATCCGAAGGGAATCCGATGGCAGTACACCGGCAAGCCGAGGTCGTCGTCGAGCCCCAAATGGAGCGAGATGAAGGAGTCTAGCCCCAGCCGGAGCGCGCAGGCAGCGGTGCCGCCGGACTGGTGGTTTGAAGACGTCTCCATTCTCCGAATCGATCATTTTGTCCGCGTCGTGACGGCGATCAAGGTGAAGGGTATGCGGTACGAGCTCATCGGAGCTGCGATCATCCACTACGCCGGCAAATGGCTGCCTAATTTGGCAAAGGAGGCGCGCCGCCGCGGATGAGGGAGCAGCCTCACCAGCATCAGCAATGGCGGCGTCGGCGGATGGAAGGCGGCCTTCACGTGATCGTGGCCGGAATCAGGAGATCCCGGCCGCGGTCCAGGCGAAGGATCAGAGGATGATCGTGGAGAGCTTGATTAGCATAATCCCTCAGCAGAGAGACTGCGTCTCGTGCAGTTTCCTGCTGCGCCTGCTGAGGATGGCGAACATGCTGAAGGTGGCTCCGGCTTTGGTGACGGAGCTGGAGAAGCGCGTCGGGATGCAGTTCGAACACGCAACCCTGTCAGATCTCCTCATTCCTTGCTACAACACCAAGGAGACTATATACGATGTCGATCTGGCTCAGAGGCTCCTGGAGCATTTCCTGGTGCAGGAGCAGTCGGAGGGCTCGAGTCCGACGAGGAATTCATCGTCGGACGCGAAGATGTACGATGGTGCTGCTCAGAGGGGGAGCAATCTGAATGCGAAGATGAGGGTGGCAAGGCTCGTCGACAGTTATCTTACGGAGGTGGCCAGGGATAGGAACCTGTCCCTAACCAAGTTTCAGGTTCTTGCTGAGGCCTTGCCTGAGTCAGCAAGAACCTGCGATGATGGACTCTACAGAGCAGTTGATTCTTATCTTAAGGTAACATTGTTAGAAAAACTGGGAGAGAGTCCAACTCTCGCCTCGACCTACATTGGTACTGTGATTTTGTTACTCCAGGAATTCTGCTTTTCTAACAAGTTGATATGTAGGCACATCCGACGCTGACAGAGCACGAGAGAAAGAGGCTGTGCCGCGTGATGGAGTGCCAGAAGCTGTCCATTGACGCATGTATGCACGCTGCACAGAACGAGCGCCTCCCCCTGAGAGTGGTGGTGCAGGTCCTCTTCTCCGAGCAGGTCAAGATAAGCAATGCGCTCGCCCTGAAAGAGGGCGGGGAGTCCCAGTACCAGCCCTTGGTGCCAAACCGGAAGACATTGCTCGAAGGAACCCCTCAGTCATTCCAAGAGGGGTGGACGGCAGCAAAGAAGGACATCAACACGCTCAAGTTCGAGCTGGAGACCGTCAAGGCCAAATATTTGGAGCTTCAGAACGACATGGAGGCATTGCAGCGCGAGTTCAACAGGCTGGCCAAGCCCAAGCAGACATCGGCATGGACCTCGGGGTGGAAGAAACTCAGCAAGCTCACTAAGATGGCAGAGGCCAATGACAATGGATCACAGGTGCCAAGTACAGATCACACTAGAAAGACTCCTAGAAGGTGGAGAAACTCCATCTCTTGAATTGCACTTTCATTTCTTCTATGTTCCTTTTCTTCTCACTAGGTAAACTATCATAACCTGTGACTAATTTCTATGTCGCTTTTGTTGTTGTTTCTACATGAGTTTTCTGTTTAGAGATGCAATATTGACATGATTTTCATTGTTATTCAACCTCGTGCTCCAAAAACTTTTAGTTAAGAGCAAAGTGATTAGTCTATTATTCTACAACAATTGAACCACTTCAATAGATGAACTTGTCACACACTAGCATCCTATACACATATATAGTTTTCTGCTGCAGCTGATTATTGAAAACAACACACACAAAATACATTTCTGATCCAATAATTGGCATAAGAGACCAAGAATAGCATGCTATAAATGAAGAACTATCCTTCTGCCCAGAAAACATGATTCCTTAACACTGCTACTTATTGCACTATTTACAAAAGTGGTAACAAAGTGGAGATTATTTTGTGGTTGCAAAATCACTTCTCAGCTATATTCACATCACAAGCATGACGAGACATCCCACTTCAAATCATGTCTTTAAACACAAAAATATAGACGCATCCAGAAATAAATAGACACTGTCAAAACTCTGAGAAGACTCATGAGACACTAAGTGGGGAACACAATTAATCGATGTAACAAGTTGCCGAATATTTCTAAATCAAATTTCTAAGAGTAACCACTTTAAACACTAATCACACCAAAATTCATGCATCACTTATCATATTATACAGTGACAAGAACTTTCATTAGACTTGAACAAACTGATGCAATGTGACTAGATTCATGAATCCTTGTTTGTGATGACATGCAGCTAGATTGTTTGGCAGCAACAGAAAATGGTTAGAGATTCTATTGTTAAATTATAGTTCTATTGCTAATTCTGTGTAAATTAAATTCTTCAATAATTTGTGCTATCTTGTCAACTTGCCTTTTGAGTCGTAAAGTGGGTTTGATATGATACAATCCACTAGCAACAATTTTGCTGGTTCGGGTTGGTCAATGCGTGAACCTAAATTGCGTTTCGGATTCTCTATTATGAAATGATATTTTTTATTGCTTATGCTTTTTTTGTTCTTGAGTAACTCGTACTTTCCTTAAGATGTACGAGTATTGGTACTATTTGGTGATAATAGTCCCAATAGGGAGGGCCAGTAAGTTGGCTATAATTTGACATTTTTATGTTGGTGGCTATAATTTGACATTTTTATGTTGGTGGCTATAATTTGACATTCCTTAACTTGGATCGCTATATATATGAATTTCCACATAATATAGGGTGGAATAAGAAAAAGAGAAACAAACATGAAATTAACCAACATAATTATGGAAGTACAAATTAGATCATGTAGGGCTCTCATTTTTCACATAGTTAGAGGTGTTTGCAATTTGACAATTTGAAAACTCTTGTTCAATTGTAATTTTTCTCCTCGAAGCGCGGCTTATTTGCCTAAAATTTGATGATATTTATTTTTCTAACTTTACGTTAATGATAAATTACAAGTATAAATCAAATCACAACCATATATAATAATTGGATTGAGGATTAATTACCGACACACTCATTTACTCGGCCCTACACTGATTAATCAAATAGTACAAATACAGTTGCAAAAAATAACTAGGAAGATAAAGTGCAAATACATAAATATACACCAATCATTGGCTTTCATCTATAATTAAATGGATGGAGAAGAAGTACGTGGAAACTCTAAAGTGCTCAATTTTACAAATCAATGTGCAATATTTGTAGGTTCAAGCACAAAATGGTATTTTATCATGTGACAAAATCATTCGAAATTATTTTACGTAATAAGAATGCCAAGCCTTCTCGAAACAAACACTATTACAAATATTAATACAAAAAATTAGGGCAAGAAATTAAAATAATTATATCAATCATACAAAAAGTTAGCCTCGAAAAAAATCAGGGCAAAAATATATTAAAAACACACATTTTACATATTAATACAAAAAATGGGCAATAAAAATATAAATAAACATAGGCAAAAAGTTAATGGGGTGAGAGAGGCTCGAACTCTCGACCTCAGGATAACTCAACTTTGCTATGAGACCTACGCGCTAGCCAACTGCGCCACCACCCCTTGGATATTTTTGTAGGAAATCTATTATTTATCATATTACTCCCTCCGTCCCCCATATTCTTTCCTAGTATTCCATTTTGGGACGTCCCCCAAAATTCTTCCTATTCTATTTATAAACTATCTTTCAACTTTACCTCAATAATCTTCTTTAATTACACCTTTTACCACCTATACCACCACTATTTCTCTTTTCTACCCTCAACAACCTATTTATTTACACTTTTACCACCGTACCACCACTAACTAATTTAATATTATATTAATGTGGGATCCCTATTCCACTCACAATAACTCAACAACTTTTATTAGTGTTCGCACCCCATATTCCTAGGAAGGAATATGGGGGCCGGAGGTAGTATTATTTTATGAGTTGTAATATTGTCTCCTTTATTTTATGTTATCCATATTTGTCAGAGGGCTTCATTTCAGAGGATTGTCTTGGAACACAGGCAATAAACTGAAGACGAAATCACATGTAATTTGGATTATATGGCACCTTCTGACAAAATAATTAAACTCGTTTATTCTATATATATGCGTGAGTATTAGCAAGAAAGATAAAGGTCAGAAAAGATTTCATTGTTGACACATACAATTTGGATTATATGAGAGATCTTCGTCTGACAAAATAACTCTATATATATGAGCTGAGTATCAGTAACAAAGTGATGGTCAGAAAAGATAACATTGTTTAAAAGCAAGGTATAATTGTATAGATAATTTTTTAGTTAAGTTCGAATACAATTTGAATTTTTCTGTTATTCCATCTGATAGGATACGGCCCAACCACTGCGCCCAAGATCGTGCCCAATACAAGTAATCCGACATCAAGCTCGGCCGGACAAGTTCGCCCATGAAGACTCCTAAAGTCGGTGGGAGCAGAAAGCTCACCATATCTAAAAGAATCCTAATTCAAGAAGGATAGGATCTCGAATCTAGTTAGAAGACTTGGATTCAAGATCTGAGTCAATACATTGTGTATAAATAGAGGCTAGATTAGGCGAAATATTTCATTCACTCTCTTTGTAATCGCTTCTTACACTCTCAATACGCATCTCTCTCTCTTGCCCGTGGACGTAGATCTTATTCACGGATCGAACCACGTAAATCTTTAGTGTTCTTGCGATTTATTTCCTTACGAAATTAAGATCGATCCTTTGGCACCGTCTGTGGGAAGCGGAATTTTGTGTTTTCGATCAACCACCGTTTACGTGGAAATAATCATGACCGGTACACGAAGCCATCATCCGGGACCGTCGTCGCAACAACAACGCCGACGGCGAAAGGAACGCCGAGCTCACTCGGGAAGAGCCCAATCGAGAGAAGAAACCCCGAAGGACATATCCAAAGTCTCGGCGAGCACGGACACCCGCCTGCAGGAGGCGGTTACCATAGCGAAGGAAATCGTAGCAATAATCCAGGGAACATCCGGCCCGCAAGTAAACCTCGACGACGCCGTCAAATGATTTCTCGAGAAAATAAGGAGAGCTTTCTCGGTACCTCGGCGAAGCACGTGGTCGCCACGTCACGAAGAGCGGCGCGAAGCCTCGTCTAGATCGAGGCATCACTGGCGAGGTCGGGGCCCAAACCGACCGCAGCGAAGGAGCAAGCAGCGCGGAGAGGACGTCGTGATCGCCATGAGCCGGCCTCGATCGCGAATAAATCCATCCGGTGAACTCCGCCCGATCTCGTGGGACGGCAGCGCAGAAAGGCATCGGGGCGCCGTGATGTCGGTCCAGTCACCTAAGCGAGTTCGATCGTCGAACTCCGTCCCAATCACTAGAGGACGGCTTCGATGGATACGGAAGATAGTCACCCGTTCTCAAATAAGATACTCAACACTTCTCTCCGGATAAATACGGGTACCAAGCATCGCCCCTATGACGGTGCCGGGATCCACGAACTTCCTCTCGCGGTTCAATACAACATGATCAACCAACGTCTCATTTCGGTTCATATGTAAACTCTTCCCGGAGTTACTGTCGACAACGCCCGCGGTGGTTCGACGATGCGCTACGGAAGCATCGGCCCTATCGCGACGATGGCGGCCTTCCATCGAAGGTTCTTCCAAAAGCGGAGTCAAAACATCGTCGCGACACCTCCTCACCATAAGGCAAGGCCGTAACGAGCCCATCAGTGACTTCATGACGAGGTTTAACAAGGAGTGTTTGAAGGTCGAAGACGTGAACGACCTGTTAGTCATCTCGGCCTTCCAAAACGGCATCTTGCCGGGGGCCTTATACCGAGAGATCGTCAAGTACGAACCCCGTACTGCGACAGAGCTGTGGCGCATAGCCAACCGGTTCGCCAAAGCGGACGAGGCTGACAAAAGAAAGCGCGAAGCAGACAAGCCAGGACCCTCGGAAAAAGGAAGAAGAGACGAAGGAAGGGAAGATCGGAACCAAGGCCGGCGAAGCGCCTTGGAAAGATTACATCGCCCGATAAGGTCGAGCTCGGTCGCGTGGCGCCTCGGGCGACCTCAATACACCCGTTGACAAAACGAGGCGTAATCTCACGCTCCATATGAACTGTCGAGAAGCCTCGACCGATGGCGGGAGGAAGATGTGCCGACCTATGGACAAATACTGCTCATTCCATGAGGATTACGGGCACGACATCGAAGAGTGCAAAGAGCTCATGGGTGAAATAGAGATGCTAGTTCAGGACGGATCCCTGAAGAAATACCGAGGACAGAGTCGCCAAGCCGACCAAAGTCAAAAGAAGAAAAAGCAGAGGAAGAGGGGAAATTGCGCCCCCTACAATAAAACGAAGCGCAACACCGACGAGGAAGGAGACGACGAACCCCAATATGACGGGGTGATCTCCACTATTACGGGGCTCCCCCGTGGAGTCACGAAGTCCTCCCTGAAGGCCGACGCCCGAAGTCCTAAAACCGGCGAACCTACCAACAAGAGGTTCAGAAAGGATGAGGCGATCACCTTCTCCGAGGACGACCCGTACTGCGACAAGATACCCACCGGGATCGTTGGTGATCCAGGTAGTAGTCGCAAATAAGTTGGTAAGCAGCGTTTACATTGACGGTGGCGTCGGTGAGCATCCTTTTCAAGGAATGCTTTGACAAGCTAGGAGTAGAAGAAGCACACCTCGCACAGCACGCTGCGCCACTCGAAGCTTCGTCCGGGAAGAGACACGCCGGGAGGAATAATCGAGCTACCGTCACGGTGGGAAAGCACCAACGACCTCGACCAAGGTGGTGCGGTTCTTCGTAGTGAAGGCCCACTCGCCGTATAACATCATACTAGGGCGAGATTGGCTGAACGCTGTAAGGGCGGTATGCTCAACGTACCACCTGACGATAAAGATACCCACCACGGGGAACAGCCGTGATCCGAGGTGATCAAGCAAGCCGAGGAATGTATGCAAGTCGCTTTACGAGGTGCGGGACCTCGGTCCGGCCCACGGCATAGCAATTAAGGAAACCCGAGGAGTTGGAGTCGGAAGTACATCGCCACTCCACGGCGGTCGGTAGAAGAGGTCGCATTGTACAAAGATGAGCCATTGAAGGTCGTCCAGTTGGTTTCACCACGGCACTGAAGTGAGGATCGATCATCCAACTCTAAGGGAATTCGTGTTGGATTTGTATCTTGGCAGTTTGGTTGAGCTTGTATACAATGTTTCTGTTACCACTATTACAATCTCCTATCGATTTGAATACTTGATTGCATATATCGTGTCCCTTATCTCATATATAAGTTAGATCATACGTGTGTAGAAGATCACGAAGTCGTATGATTGGTCAAACTTAATGAGATATAAAAGTTTCACTGGTGAGACGACTTAAGGACGAGTTGTCGGTTTAGCTGCAGTATAGATAAGAAGTGACTTGACTTAGTTGCTTGTCTATCTTTGATGCGTCTCGGCGTATTGAAGGATCACGATGAGATGAGTTCTTCTTTCGACCGTCGTGAAGAACCAAGATCTCGGTGACTTACGATGATCTAAACCTCGATAAGGTATTAGGTGAGTATGAGTTCTTGACCATCACTTTGACTTGTTATGAGTGAGGTTATATGTTCTAACCAGATTCTCCGCATCTTGGGTGGTGGCGATCTTGTATGTCACGCTAGTTATCATGTCAGTCACCGTATCCGTTTAGGATGATGGCGTCCCTTAAGGAGCTCAAAGGTTTATTGTACTAAACCCCGCAGTTGAGTTAGCTCAAGTACAATAATAAGGTTGAGTGGTACTACTTAGGAAATAAAGTTATTAATCGTTTAAGCGATGATTGCTATAAATGATTAATGGACGTTCGATATCTTAAATACGGGATTCAGTAATGTCTAAGTGCAAGCCCGACTCAACTTCGGTAATAAAGGGGTAAGTCAACATTCTTTCTCTAGTGGCATGATCGAATGTTTATAAATTAATTTATGTTCTGGGCTGAACATAAGATAATTAATTTATTTGAGGCCCATCTTTATTCCTTGCATTTGATCCCTGGGCTGGCCCATCCAGGCCCGTAGCAAGAGGAAAATCGGCGCCCATGATGCTCTCAAAGGAAAGATTTTATTCTCTTTATCCCACAAGGATATAATTATATTTATGGTATATGCATAGATCCTTTCCATATAAGATTATGGTAATAATCCTGAGAGTATGGAAATAATCCTGAGAGTATGGAAATAATCCTAAGATTATGGTAATATTCCATATAGGATTATGGTAATATTCCATATAGGATTAAGGTAGTGCATTATAAATATAAGGTATGAGATAAAGTCTAGGTTAATGCTCACATATTGAGAACACAATTTTCGGTATTCTCATATTAATTGAGAGAGAATTTTCGAGATTTTTGTTGTGAGAGCATTGGGTGATTTTCAAGCATTCTCCATAGATCGTCCTCACTCGACGTTGGAGATTGGGCAACGGGATACAGGTCCAGAAGGTCAAAGCACGAGTCCGATCCGTTCGATCCGTTCATCTCGTTCCATCGACCTCTTCAGATCCAAAGGTAAACACGTGTAAACCCCAACGTGTTGCGATTTAATTATATAGACGCATGCTAGGTTTATAATCAATGTATGGTGAATTAAACACCCAAGATGGATCCTCGGGCGAGGTTAACATAAGTTTTCCTACATTGGTATCGAGCACGGGATCGAATCTTGGCTCTGTTGGATTAATTCACGTTTGATTATTACGTGCGTTATTATAATTGTGGATTTGTCGTTCATCGTGGCTCGTTTATTTTGTTGGTTTTTGTTTTTACACCACGAGAAAATCCGTGGTTAGATTAGATTTTATCATGTAAATCTTATCTGTAAAAGAAGAACGAAGACGAAAGAACGAAGAAGCTAAACGACGGAAAAACAGTAGCTCGGCGGTCCACGGGCGGTATCTCGCGGCGAGCCTCGCGGTCGTGAGGGCGATCGCGGGCGCGGCGGCAGGCGCGGCGTTCGCGCGCGAGATCCTCGGCGCCACGCGGCGATCGGCGATCGCGAGATCGGCCGCAAGCAAGCAGCGGCGAGCTAGCGAGCGGCAGGCGCGTTGCGCGAAGCTACCCGCGGCCAGCGGCGACTTCGCGATCGCGAAGTTTCGGCGGCTGGCGGCGACGTCTCGGCGAGCGTTCGGCGCTTGGGCGTGGCAGCGCCGCGCGTGCTCGGCGGGTCGCGATCGATTAGCGACGCGAGGTAGCCGCGAGGAACACGCGGGCGGGCGACGCAAGAGCGGGGTGGGCTTCGCCTGCAGCGGCCCGGCCCAAGATTGACACCGACCGGGCCCGCACCGTTTTCAAATTTTCCGCCCGTGCCCGCACGCGAGGCCCATTTGTTGAATCCGGTCCGTGCCCGAGCACGCGAGGCCCGTTTCAATTTTAATTTGACTTTGTAAATCTATGTAATAGATTAGATTTATATGTGCGGGTTTCACGATTGGGCGCGATGAGCGTTTAATTTTATTTTTATCGTTCATATGCATGTCGTGGATGTTTATATTATGCGGTAGCACGCTATGTATGTTTATATTACGTTGACAAACCTTTAAGTGTTTTACGTAATTGGATGCGCATAGTAAGCATGCTAGGTTTATCGCGTTTATCAAGCATATTTTAGAATTACTGCGAGCATGTTTTACATGTTGAGTTCTATAGAAAAGCATGCTAGATTACGTGATCTGCATGGACAAACCTTTTGAATAAAAAGACTAAGCAAGCAACCCGACAAATTAATTTTTCAAATTAAAATGTCAAGACCTCCACTTTTGATCTCTAAACAAAGTGAGGCCTTGTGAGTGGCGTCCACACGCGTGGCTTGCTTGCATGTTTATCATAAGTTTGTTAGATGAGATTTCTAAATAAAACATTTTAAATCTATTGAGAAGTGGGAGTTTCATGTAAGCGTCCACACGCGTGGCTTGCATGTGCGATTTTCATAAGTTCTCTAGAGATAGATATAAAATGAGATAACAAAAGAATTTGAATTGGGCGGTATGGTCCGAGTGAGTATACCAATTCTAAAATTCATTTTCATTGTTAAAATTGTGGTCAATGCTTAGACATCACCTCAAGTACAACTTCCATGAAGTCCCTTCTTGCGATAGTGATGTGGTCTAGTAAGGTCCAATCGTTAATTTCATTTGTCATAAGGATAAGTTGACATGGATTGAAATTAAGCGACTAAAAGGTATATTTTAGTGCAGTCG
Organism: Salvia rosmarinus; assembly: GCA_036937905.1. Taxonomy (NCBI): domain Eukaryota; kingdom Viridiplantae; phylum Streptophyta; class Magnoliopsida; order Lamiales; family Lamiaceae; genus Salvia; species Salvia rosmarinus. The sequence goes on from JAODLM010000685.1 coordinate 62,899, forward strand.
GGGGTTCATGTGTAGCGCCCACACGCGTGGCTTGCGTGTGGGATTCCTTGGGCGATTGGAGGTTTGATTAATATTGTTTTATCAAAGGTTACAATATTATTATTACGAATTATTCGATCGTATGCTTATGTGTTTTACATTATCGTTTGAGATATGTCTCTTACGCCGATTATCAATATGCTCGCACAAAATCCGTTATCGGTCCAAATTTTATCGAGTGGAAGCGAAACATGGAATATGTTCTTATCATTTGAAGAACACATGTTTGTTCTCACTACTCCTAAACCCGATGCCTTATCGGCGCATCGACTAATGAGCAATGCGAGTCAAGGACTTTGGAATAAGTCGAACAATATGGCTAAATGCTATATGATGACTACGATGTCCAAAGGCTTGCAGCTGCAGCATCAGTCGATGGTAGACGCGACTGATATTTGGTCAAGTCTCGAGAGTAAGTTTGGGTAGTCGGATCGGACAGTCCGCTTCCACACAATGAGAGAAATCTTGGCGTGTAAGATGGAAGAAGGAAGTTCGGTCCATGAACATGTCTCCCACATGACTCATCTCATGGATAGTCTTGATCAGTTGGGAGGAGGTATTGACGGCGAAGCCAAGGTCGATATCATCCTCAATACACTGCCCAAGTCTTTTGAGAACTTTCGCGTGAATGCGATCATGAGCAAGACCGAGTTTACACTTAGTCAGTTGCTTAATGATCTCGTTGCTGCGGAATGAGTTATGGGAAAAGGAGCACATGCTCTTGCTAGCACATCTAAGGGCCCAAAATTTTCATCGCAAAATGGAAATAGAAAAAGGGGTGCCAAAGGTGGTAGAGGCAAGGCAAATAGTGGGAGTAATGGGAACAAGAACATGGTTGCCACCGGAGGCTTGAAGAAGCGAAGGAGAAGAGGCAAGTGCTTCAAGTGCGGTGGGCGGGCATGGAAGGCCAGTGCCCTATGCTCGAGGCTCAGTGCGCCGTTTGCTTTAATGTGAAACATGTTTAGCGACTTGTTCTACCCATTCTTGGGTAGTAGATCTGGTATATCGATCATGTTTGTTACACCTGCGTGGGTTCTGCGGACAGGGAGTGTTTGATGGCGAGATAACGATCTCCATAGGCAGCGGCAAAAGTCGAAGCATTGCGATTGGAGATGTTCTTTATGTTTTGGGACAACAATTTTAGTTTTGAAAGGCGTTTTATATGTGCGAATTTTGGTGGAACCTTGTTTGTTTCAAATTATTTACTCATGGATATTCTGTTATTTTTGATAGTGGTGTTTCTATCATAAGAAATGACGAAGTTATACGTGTTGGCACCTTATATAATTAAGCTTTATACTATTTACGCAAAACATAATACCTATAACTATGTTGCATCTTCATCAAACCCTAAAAAAGAAAGTTTTCTTATGAGATGACTCTACTTTTCTCGGCATCTTAGATTAGGTCACATCAATCTAAATAGGATCCAAAGGCGGCTAAGAATGGGCGTTGGGTGATCTCACGGTTACTCCGTTCGATCTGCGAATCTGTATAGAAGGTAAGATGTCGACCGGACCCTTCAAAGCGAAGGGTTATAGAGCCAAAGAAATGTTGGAGTTAGTCCATTCGACTGTGTGGACCGATGTCCACACAAGCTCGTGGAGAATGCAGTATTTTGTCACTTTCATTGACGATTACTCAAGAGTGCGGATACATATACCGCTTCACCATAAGTCTGAATGCTTTGAGAAATTCAAAGAGTTTAAGGCGGAAGTGGAGGCGAAGCTAGGTAAGAGTATCAAGTCATCATGTCCGATCGCGGTGGCGAATACCTCGATAACGAGTTTATGGTCTATCTAGTAAAGTGTGGGATTACATCCCGGTAGCACTTCACCGGGCACACCACAACAAAATGGTGTGTCGGGCGAAGAAATAGGACTCTTTTGGAAATGGTTAGATCTATGATGAGTTATGCTACATTGCCTATTTCGTTACGGGATATGCCTTAGAGCGGCGGCATACTTGCTAAATCTAGTACCGTCAAGTCGGTCGAAAAGACCCCTTCGAGTTGTGGTTTGGGCGCAAGCCGGTTTAAGCCACATAAGGATATGGGCGATCCGGCACATGTCTTTGAACAAGAAGGCGACAAGTTGGAGGCTAGATCCGACGCAAGGCGTTTATTGGCTATCCTAGAGGGCGAAGGTGGTTTATTCTATAGTCCAAGGATCGGAAGGTCATTATTAGCACTAATGCTCGATTCTTAGAAGAGGACTACATAAGTCCAAAGTTGAAATCATTCTTCAAGAATTAGAAGATGATCGTATTCCACCACCGATTAGGCCGAAGGTGCGAGATGTCGAGTCTAGTGGGAGGATCGACACCGAGATACTTCAAGAAATTGAAGTGGGTCGAGTTCCTTTGGAGATACCGACCGCACAAGTGGTACCTACGACAAGTTGTGCAAGTTAGAGAACCACAGTATCTGCACCCACCGTTGCCATTGTGCTGTAGAACCTCGTCGTAGTGGGAGGTTGTTCGTCGACCCGAGCGATTTATGTTCGTGGGTGAATCTTGGTTTAGTCAATGAGACGAACATGCGATAATCGACCCATGGACATACAAGGAGGCAATACAAGATATTGATGCAAGATCATGGCACCTTGCTATGGACTTAGAAATGGAGTCCATAACGGCTATGGATGTATATGAAAGACACCTCTACCGGATGGCAAGGAAGCCATAGGTAGTAAGTGGATATCTGAGAGGAAGAGATTCGATGGAGAGGTTTGACTTTCAAAGCCGGGCTTGTGGCGAAAGGTACACTCAGTTGAGGGCATCGATTTCGATGAGACCTTTTCAGCTGTAGCAATGCTCAAGTCCATCGTAATTCTTACGGCCATAGCGACCCACTGAACCTAGAGGTTTGGCAAATGGATGTTAAAACCGCTTTTCTAAGCGGTTACCTTGAGGAAGGTAGAGACATCTATATGCAAGAACTGAAGGTTATGTGGTAAAGGGTGAAGAGCATCTAGTATGGAAGCTTAAGAAGTCCATTTATGGACTTAAGCGAACCTCCGATCATGGAACTTACGCTTTGACGAGGTGGTAAAGTCCTATGGATTTACCCGGTTGCCTAGCGAGAGTTGTGTGTATCGGTTAGATGTCAACGGTGATGTGGTATTTCTTGCACTTTATGTAGATGACATCATTCTAGTTGGCAACAACGTGAAGTCATTATCGAGGCGTAAAGAGTTGGCTATCCGATCAGTTTCAAATGAAAGACTTAGGAGATCGGCGTACATTCTTGGGATCAAGGTTTACCGAGATCGCAAGAAGAAAATATTGAGCTTATCTCGGGCGTCTTACATTGATCTTGTGATTACTCGTTTTAGTATGCGGACCGCCAAGAAAGGATTGTTACCTTTCGGACATGGCGTTCCTTTATCTAAAACGATCACCTATATTCGCAAAGGAGATAGAGGAAATGAGACAAGTTCCTTACGCTCCGCCGTAGGAAGTCTTATGTCTGTAATCTATGCACGAGCCCGATATACGCTATGCGGTAGGCATAGTAGCTAGATATCGATCTAACCACGGACAAGCTCATTGGATGCGATAAAGCATATACTCAAGTACACGAAAAGGACTCGAGATTATAGGCTAGTTTACCATGCGAGATAGTCTAATGCCTTTGGGTTATCTGAGACTCGGTTCCAAGCGACCGTGATGAGAAAAAGTCGACCTCGGGCTATGTGTTTACCTTGGGAGGTGGGCCGTATCTGGCGGAGTGCAAAGCGGCGATGCATTGCGGACTCTACCATGGAAGCCGAATATGTAGCCGCCGGAGGCTTCTAAGGAGGCTGTATGGTTCAAGAACTACCTCATGGATCTAGATGTGGTACTGGTTTGCCCAAGAGTATCATAGTTTCTTGTGATAACTTTCGGTGCGATGGCAAACTCGAAGGAACCACGGACCCACAGGCGACCAAACACATAGAGAAAGTACCATGTCATACGAGAAATCGTTAGGCGAGGTGACGTCTTGATTGAAAAGATTGATCTGACGGAAAATCTAGCGGATCCATTCACGAAGAGCTGCCGCAAAAAGTCTACGATGAACACGTTAGAGGACTTGGATTGCGCTTGATGGCACCCACTTAGAAAGGAAACTTTTGTATAAGTGGGAGAAGCAAAGTGATGGTTGTTTGTAATAGCTAGTAGAAAGACACATTGTATACTAAAGTTTGCTTTAGTATAAATGGGAGATTGTTGGATTTGTATCTTGAAAGCAGTTTGGTTGAGCTTGTATACAATGTTTCTGTTACCACTATTACAATCTCTATCGATTTGAATACTTGATTGCATATATCGTGTCCCTTATCTCATATATAAGTTAGATCATACGATGTGTAGAAGATCACGAAGTGCGTATGATTGGTCAAACTTAATGAGATATAAAAGTTTCTGGTGAGGCGACTTAAGGACGAGTTGTCGGTTTAGGCTGCAGTATAGATAAAGTGACTTGACTTAGTTGCTTGTCTATCTTTGATGCGTCTCGGACGTATTGAAGGATCACGATGAGATGAGTTCTTCTTTCGACCGTCGTGAAGAACCGAGATCTCGGTGACTTACGATGATCTAAACCTCGATAAGGTATTAGGTGAGTATGAGTTCTTGACCATCACTTTGACTTGTTATGAGTGAGGTTATATGTTCTAACCAATTCTCCGCATCTTGGGTGGTGGCGATCTTGTATGTCACGCTAGTTATCATGTCAGTCACCGTATCCGTTTAGGATGATGGCGCCCCTTAAGGAGCTCAAAGGTTTATTGTACTAAACCCCGCGAGGTTGAGTTAGCTCAAGTACAATAATAAGGTTGAGTGGTACTACTTAAGGAAATAAAGTTATTGTCGTTTAAGCGATCGATTGCTATAAATGATTAATGGACGTTCGATATCTTAAATACGGGGATTCAGAATGTCTAAGTGCAAGCCCGACTCAACCGGTAATAAAGGGGTAAGTCAACATTCTTTCTCTAGTGGCATGATCGAATGTTTATAAATTAATTTATGTTCAGGTGAACATAAGATAATTAATTTATTTGAGGCCCATCTTTATTCCTTGCATTTGATCCACAATTTGGCCCATCCAGGCCCGTAGCAAGAGGAAAATCGGCGCCCATGATGCTCTCAAAGGAAAGATTTTATTCTCTTTATCCCACAAGGATATAATTATATTTATGGTATATGCATAGATCCTTTCCATATAAGATTATGGTAATAATCACGAGAGTATGGAAATAATCACGAGAGTATGGAAATAATCCTAAGATTATGGTAATATTCCATATAGGATTATGGTAATATTCCATATAGAATTATGGTAATATTCCATATAGGATTAAGGTAGTGCATTATAAATATAAGGTATGAGATAAAGTCTAGGTTAATGCTCACATATTGAGAACACAATTTTCGGTATTCTCATATTAATTGAGAGAGAGAATTTTCGAGATTTTTGTTGTGAGAGCATTGGGTGATTTTCCGAAGCATTCTCCATAGATCGTCCTCACTCGACGTTGGAGATTGGGCAACCGGGATACAGTCCAGAAGGTCAAAGCACGAGTCCGATCCGTTCGATCCGTTCATCTCGTTCCATCGACCTCTTGGATCAAAGGTAAACACGTGTAAACCCCAACGTGTTGCGATTTAATTATATAGGCGCATGCTGGGTTTATAATCAATGTATGGTGAATTAAACACCCAAGATGGATCCTCGGGGCGAGGGTTAACATAAGTTTTCCCTACATTCCGGGACGTGTTTGCTTGGTCTCCCTTCGACATGACCGGAGTCTCGCCGAGTATCATCACTCATCGGCTCAACATCGACCCGAACATAAAGCCAGTTCGTGAAGCAAAGAATCTTCGCGGCGAGCGGAACCAAGTCATTCACGACGAGGTAAACCGGCTATTAAAAGCCCGCATCTTGTTCGAGGTCAAATATCCGACCGGATAGCCAACCCGGTGATGGTGAAGAAAGGAGGAGGGATGGCGAATGTGTATTGACTACACCGACCTCAACAAGCATTGCCCAAAGGTTGCTATCCCTTCCCAACATTGACAAGAAGGTCGACGACTTGCGGTCGGATCTGAAGTCTTGATTTCTTGGACTTATACAAAGGGTATCACCAAGTCACGATGGATGATGAAGGCGCGGCCGAGACAAACATTCATTACCGACTTGAGTCTTTGCGTATAAAAGATGTCATTCGCCTTAAAATGCGGGGCCACCTATCAAAGGATGGTGGACAAAATATTTCAACCCTACATAGGTCGAATGTGGAGTATACGTGAGCGACATCGTCGTCAAAAGCAAGGAAGAAGCGCGTGTTTCCGACCGGATCGTCCTCGGCCTTCTTCGGAAAATCAACCTAAAACTAAATCCCGAAGTGCACGTTTGCGGTCCGGTGCGGAAAGTTCTTAGGGTGTTGGGTTTCACAAGAAGGCTAAAAGCAAACCCGCCCAAGGTCCAAACCATTTTGGAAATGAAGATGCGAAGACCATCCATAGCGTACACAAGTGACGGTCGCATAGCCGCGACTAAACGCTTTCTTTCAAAAGCGCGGATAAGCAGCTACCCTTCTTCAAGATACTCAAAAGGCCCGAAATTCTCATGGGATGAGGTACAGTGTCCGCTTTGAAGACCTCAAGAGCTACCTCGCCAAGCTCCCACTCTATCCGTCCCGAAAGAGGAGAGGTCCTTTTCCTCTACTCGCCGCCTCGGACGAATCCATAAGTGCGATCTGATGCGAGAAGAAGGACTTGACTCGGTGTATTTTATCACCGAGCACTAAAGGCCGGAAGCGAGGTATCGACCCTTGGAGAAGCTTGCCTTAGCATTAATAAACGCCATGAGGAGACTACGTCCATACTTCCATGCACATCCCATACAAGTCCTCATGACTACCCACTTGGCAAGTATTGACGGCTTCAAGCTGTCGGGGAGAATCGCGAAATGGGCAATCGAACCGGGCGAGCACGATATATCCTTCGCCCGCCAGCCATCAAAGGTCAAGCCTAGCGGATTCCTTGCGAGGCTAACCGTCGAAAACCGAAGCCCACTAAGTCCGTGTCGGGCGATGTCGGCCGAACCCATGGTTGAAACACCGAAGTCTTGGCAACTCTATGTTGATGGGGCTTGGGAAAAAGGGTAGCGGGCGGTATCTTACTCCCAGGCCGGACGACCAAGAGATCGCCTACTCACGCCGGTTCACATTCAAAATACGAACAACGAAGTGGAGTACGAGGCACCGATCGCAGGACTTCGCCTCGCTCAAAGTCTCGGATCGAGCCGTGCAAGTTCACGGCGACTCTCAAGTCGTCGTAAGCCAAATGTTGGGAAAATACGAGGCAAAAGCGACGAATGAAGAAGTATCTTGAAAAAGCAAAAAGCTCAGAACGGACTTTCTCACACTTCGGATAGTTCGATATCGAGGGAGCAAAATAGCCGGTGACATCTTAAGTAAATTGGCCTCGTCATCAACGAGCCCGCCTTGATGAAAGTCAGCGAAGCATAGGCGATGCGAAGGCGGAGCCGAGGTCAACGTAGTCTCGGATGAAGAACCCGATTGGATGACTCCCGTTCGAGAGTACACGGAAAGGCGAATCGCCCCATGACAAATTTGGAGGCTAGGAGGATCTGAACAAATCTCTGCGATATACAATTGAGCGGGGGTCCTATCTGAAAGTCATATCTCCAACCTCTCTTAAGGTGCTTGGGTCGAACCGAGCTAATTACGTTCTACGAGAAATACACGAAGGTTCGTGCGAAGTCACATCGGACCCGAGCCTTGTCAAAGAAAGTCATGCGATGGGGATACTATTGGCGACAATGTTCCAAGACTCAATGGACCTCGTAAAAAAGTGTCCGAAGTGTCAAATCCATGGGAACGTACCAAGGCTACCGCAGACCGACCTCACCTCCATACAGAGCCCTTGGCCGTTTATGCAATGGGGGATCGACATTGTGGGCCACTTTTGTAAAGCACCAGGACAGCTCCAGTTCTTAATTGTTGCGATCGACTACTTCACGAAGTGGGTGGAAGCGGAGCCCTTGGCGAAAATCACAAGCAAGAACGCCCTCAACTTCGTCTGGAAGAACATAGTGTGTTGCTTCGGCATCCCCCATATCCTCCTTTCGGACAACGGAACACAATTCACGGATAAGACATTCAAAGATTGGTGTCAAGAGCTTCGGATCCAACAAAAGTTCACCTCGGTGGCCCATCCTCAAGCAAATGGTCAGACCGAAGTTACCAACAGGACCATCGTAAAGGGTCTAAAAACTCGTCTCGACCGAGCTAAGGGCCTCTGGGTGGAAAATTTACCACAGGTCTTATGGTCGCGTCGAACAACGCCTCGGACCTCGAGCGGAGAAACACCTACGGTTTGGTGTATGGAACCAAGCGATGATCCTGCAGAGATCGGAGCCGAGTCCCGGACCATTGACTTCTCTGCTGAAGCAAATGGAAAAATCTACGGTGATCTAGACCTACTCGAAGAAAGAGACCTCGCCACATCGAGGAGGCTCGGTATAAGCAACAAGTAGCTCGGTATTACAACCAACGTGTTAAAACCCGACAATTCAAGTGGGCGACCTCGTACTCAAACAATGAAGTCGAGAAAGCCGCAGCTCGGCAAGTTGGAAGCCACATGGGAAGGACCTTACAGGGTCGGCGAAGTCCTCGACAAAGGGCCTATAAGCTCGCTCAATTGTTCGGTGAGCAATTACCCAACGATGGCACATCATTCATCCGAAGAGATATTATGCATAAGTGTCAAGGGTCGGGTCTTGTTCGATCGTGTCTTTAAAGTCTGTTTAGAGTCTCGAGTCTTATTTGGTGGTCGCGTCGTCTCTTATCAATAAAATATTATTTTTGCAAGTTCTACTCGTCACTAATGCATAATTAATCTTCACATTATTATTTACCCTCTACGGAGGACAAATTCCCTCGACGGAGGTCGATTACATTCGTTTCATACGAATGTAAATTTAAACAGCGATGCATACATACGAGATCGATTACCTTCGTTTATTTCAAGCGATTCTCTATGTAGATGAAGGGACCACCCTCCGATAACCTCGGCAAAAGCAGAACCATTCCTACATACGAGATCAGTTACCTTCGTTTATTTGAGCGATTCTCTATGTAGATGAAGGGACCACCCTCCCGATAACCTCGAAAAAAGCAGAACCATTCCTACATACGAGATCGATTACCTTCGATACATTTCAAGCCGTTTCTCTATGTAGATGAAGGGACCACCCTCCCGATAACCTCGGCAAAAAACAGAACCATTCCTACATACGAGATCGATTTCTTCGTTTATTTGAGCGCAGTTCTCTATGTGGATGAAGGGACCACCCTCCCGACGACCTCGCAAAAAACAGAACCATTCCTACATACGAGATCGATTACCCTCGTCTATTTGAGCCGTTCTCTCTATGTAGATGAAGGGACCACCCTCCCGACGACCTCGGCAAAAACAGAACCCCACCTTCGTGCAGAGGCGATTTCTTCGTTTATTTGAGCGGAATTTTCTCGAGACGAACTACCTTCGCATATTACTTTTGTTCAATACAAAGTCAAAAAGAAATCATTCTTATTAAATAAAAGATGTACAGGTTACATTTTACGAGGACGGGCGGATCGGGAAAAGGCGAGCCGATCCCTAGAAAAATCGAATTGACTCATCTATACTAATCCTACCTCTACCTCGTCTTGGTCTACATTACGGGCCGGCCATGACCTCGGTCACTTGAAGATGCCGCTCTGCGAACTCGACCTCGGACACTCGAGAGGCCTTTGGTTTCGATGCCTTGAGGATCCACGTCGTTCGAGCGATAGCGCGCCTCTTGGCGCGCCACTCCGGATCGTCATAATTTGGTTCATTTATTCTAGGCGAGAAGCTCCCGAGAAGAAGAGGCCTCTACATCCCGTCGAAGCATTTCGTCATTTGTGGTTGTCGAGCGATGACAGTTTTGTATATGCTCCCGAGCCTTTTTAATTCAGCGTACTGCTCCGTGAATTGCCAGGAGGTCCGACCATATTCGCGCCGGTACCTCGCACAACGGGCGGCAGCCTCGACAACCTTGGCTTCAACTTCCGGGATCGTCATCCTACCATTTCGGTGGATAACCTCCTCGTACTCGGCATGCTCCTCAGCTATCACCTTGGCCTTCTCCTTGGCGACCTCGAACGCCTCCTCCAATTCCATAAGGCGAGCCTGGAGCTCGTCACAGCTCTCCTGAGCGGCTCTATGCTTGACAACAGACTCCGCCTGTACATGACCAAGCTGTCCCTTTATATGGAGGAGTTCGATCTCTTTCAACTCAAGAGCCCGCGATAGGTCTTCGATTCGGTTCAACCAAGGAGAAGCATCAAGCATTCGAGAGACAATCGAATAAAAAAAAAGATAAGTTCTTAACATAAACTTGTGATTTTATTAACATGCCCTTAGGCAAAAATCAATATACATTTACATTCAAAAAAAAAAAAAAGGAGTGAAAAAGATGGGGGGATCAACCGACCCCTCCAGAAGCTTCGGCCATGTCCACATCCGCCGCCTCCAAGCTGGATAGCCTCGACCTCTTCCGCCTATTTTCGGCCCGTTCGACCGGCCTCTTGGGAACCACCGAGTCTCGGCGCCGCCGAGCATCGTTTGCCTCACGACCCCTTTGCATGATCGGACACAAAGCGTCGGTCGGGGATCCCAATCCACGGGACGGCGCGAATAGACTCGCGGACAAAAGAACCAGGAGGAGGCGAGGTTCGCGAAGACGGAAGCTCTTCGGGCCGCGGACAAGCACATCAAAATAGACCCGTCTCGGGACATCATCCTCGGTCTCCTCGTACCCATACTTGGCTTTGTCCAGTGCAGGTAGTCCTCGGCGATCTCTTCTATTGCATCCGAGGCGGGCGCTTATTAAGCACCTCACCGCGTCGAAACCATCCGGGCTTCGCCGACATGAGCGACCTCCGCAAAGGCACGGCGTTTCTCCTGCGAGCTCGCCATGTCCGCCTCCCGACGGCGAACTGTTCCACCTCGGCCTTCATCAAGGCAACCTCGGCCTTCGCCGCCCGCCCTGCCTCCTCCGCCATACAGTGCCTCACCGACACGGCCGCCTTGCCTGCCTCGATGGCCGTCGATCCGCCGCCTACGTTTGACGAGGTCCGGATCTTAGCCTCGGCCTCGAAAATTTCTTGAGCGAGGAGGTATTCTCTCCTCCACCTCCCGAGCATCTGGGCCATCCGTCAGCTGCATGTGGCGCCTTCAAGTAATCCGATATAAGATCGGATACTTTTGACACCTCACCGCCACGTCCTCGACCCCTATACAATATATACATCGGTCGAAGAACACAATTTTATACTACTACACAAAGTATAAGGACAAGTACAAAACCTCGGGAAGAGGCGAGGCGACGACTTGGAACAATGATCTACTTTTCACCTCGGCGAACAGGGACTCGGGGATTACATGCTTCCGCCTCTTCAAGCGCTTGAGTGGCTGCGGTGAAGGGGATCTCGAAGGCTCCACACTCATTTCGGGCATGTCCTCGACATCCTTCAAGGTCAGAGACGGCGGCTCGGCCGCAGAGATCGGCTCGGCCGTGAGATCGGCTCCTTCCTTTCTTCTTTTTTCCCTTAGAAGGTTCACTACCGGGAAATACATAGGTCGGCATCAACACGTATAATCATGGAATAAAGAAAAAGAGAAGAAGGGCCTCACCTTCACCGACTCCACGAAGGTAGGATCATAAGGGCTAAGCCCCGCCGCTGCAAGCTCGGCCTCGGAGAAGACCTCGTCAACAAGGTCAATTTTGTCCAGCGCCTCCTCCAGGTCACCGAAGCCCTTGTCGACAAACACATCGGCGATCTTATCAGATCGCCATGGAAACTCCATATGTCTCGAAACCGGCGGAAGAAGAACTTCTTACGCGGTTGGAGATCTTGATTTAATCTTTGCTTTGAATTTCCTACGGGTGATAGATAATACCACCCCGAGCCGCCTTCAATTGCAAAAGCGAAGGACATGAGCCCCAAGGTCGAAGGAAAATTATGCTATAGGCATAGACACCTAGAGGCGATCATATGCGAAATGAGTTCGGCGAGAGTTGGGCGAGATATGCCAAACATCTCTTGGAACTCAGCGTATACATAAGGGTAAGGAAGGCGAAGACCAGCCTTGAGGCCGTCCTCATACACAACAATAAAACCATCCGGAGGCACAAGCCCTATCCTCCGGACGGAGGCAACGAACTCAATATTAGAAGGAATACTATATTGAAAGCAGATATCCTAATATCGAAATACCTAAGATTGAAGAAAAGAAGACACTTTACGCAATCCCCCCGGGGAATCGCGAGACTACACTCGAAAGAGGCATATGAATACGGGTAAAAGCAGTAGAGACACTAACGAATCGACGGGGGAGCAGACACGATTTGGCCTTTCAGGCGACTCGTTATAAGAAAAGTAGTCATTACTTACTTTTGTTTATCGATGAAGAAGACAAGAAGCTTCAAGTCGTCAATGGCGCAGAATAAGCTTTCTCAGAAGGCAAGGAGTTTTGAAAATCGAGAAATGTAGAAGGCAAAGTGATAAGAGATATTGCGTGATCGAGGAAGACATTCCCTAATATGCACTTTATCGGGAATCGACCGCTGCCGATTTAATGCGCATTAAATGCGTATCCCGCGTCGATGCTCAAGAGCGGCAGAAAATCCGTCTTGACCTCGCTTAACGCCCGTCGGCGGTTAATCGAAGACCTCGGCATAACGCCCGTCGGCGAAGTCGGTCGAAGACTTGCTTAACGCCTCGTCGGGTGAAGCGGCCAGAGACCTCGCTTAACGCCTCGTCGGGTGAAGCGGTCAGAGACCTCGGCTAACACCTCGCCAAGTGAAGTCGATCGAAGACCTCGGCTTAACGCCTCGACAAGTGAAGCCAGTCAGAAGACCTCGGTTTAACGCCTCGTAGGGTGAAGCGGTCAGAGACCTCGGCTTAGCGCCCGCCAAATGAAGTCGATCGAAGACTTGCTTAACGCCGTCGGTGAAGCGGTCGGAAGACCTCGGTATAACGCCTCGTTGCGAAGCCGAAACCTCGCCGGAGATACAAACAACAAACAAGACCTCGGCAGACGCCTCTGCGAGCACAAGATACGATATCTGACGTCGAAGCATTGACACACACAAAGTCGACAATGAAAGAATGTCAAAATCGTCCAAACCCCGCCGTCACAAACAACCCCAATCCAAAGCATGACCTCGTTTCGCGTCTTTTTGGGGGTTGTGATAGGATCTGACCCAACTACTGGGCCCAAGCATCGGGCCCAATACAAGTAACCACGACATCAAGCTCGGCTGGACAAGTTCGCCCATGAAGACTCCTAAAGTCGGTGGGAACGCAGAAAGCTCGGCCATATCTAAAAGAATCCTAATTCGAGAGGGATAGGATCTCGAATCCTAGTTAGAAGACTTGGATTCAAGATCTAGGTCAATACATTGTGTATAAATAGAGGCTAGATTAGGCGAAATATTTCATTCACTCTCTTTGTAATCGCTTACACTCTCAATACACATCCTCTCTCTCTTGCCCGTGGGCGTAGATCTTATTCACAGATCGAACCACGTAAATCTTTAGTGTTGCGCATTTATTTCCTTACGAAATTAAGATCGATCACCATCGATGTTTGTTACGTAAGTAATGGTGATACAATAAGAGACAAATATGAAATGTTTTTTTTCTTTTATTTATTAGAATTGGAAGAGAGGGAGTAAATTAAGCTCATTTTACCCTTGTAATGAGCAAACAAAGCACCACTGAATTATAAAACTCTAATCACGAGAAACATTAGTAAATATTCATTAAGAAAATGCAACAGTACACGTTGTATATTCAAATTAAAATATTTAACTAGAGGCTGCAAACCGTGAGGAGTTCCAGTTGAAATGGCGAATCGAATGAAATCTCGGATTTGATTGATATTCAAATTAAAAGATTTAATGAATTTTATTTTCTCTACTAGCAATGTTAGTTATAGTAATTATTGACAATTCCTACCTAAATAGCTAATGATGACATGATTAAGTAATAACCATTTTACTAAAATGATGGACCGACATACAAGACATGCCCATTTTTGTTAGTTGGAACTTCTTCAATTTAAATAGTTAATTTGATTTGAACTGTATAAGTTTTCATACTTTTTGCTTAAATAAAACTTAGGTATTTTTAAAAACTTAGTTTCTAACAAAATTAAGAACTTAATCATATAACATAATATTAGGTTTAGAAACTCAATTGACCGAGTGAAAATTGGGTAAAATAAAGGTTAACCGTGGAAGTTCAACGGTGGACATATAAATCAAGGAATTATTTTTTTTCACACAATTTTAGAAGGATGTATATTTTTTTTACTTTTCGTAAGTATTGCGTAGATCTCCTAAAGAAAAAAGATGTCAACTAGAGACTATTAATAAAAAATTATAAAGATACGTGCACTGCCATTAAAATCGTTTTCTTGTGAAACTAAAGAGAGTGAAAGTGATTGTAAGTCTCAATTTTCCTTTCCACGCAGCAATTGACAGCCCATGACGCAAGAAACTAATATTAAATGGAAAAAAGCTAACTAATATTTAAATAAAGGTTTGAAAAACAATCCCCTATAAAAACCTCTTTCAATTTTCTCATCATAAAAAAACCTTATATTTTTAGTACTTCCACTATTTTCTTCAACCCTGGAAGCAGAAAAAAAAAATTCTATGTTTACGATGGTCTACTATATTAAACTTGAAATAAAAAGAAGGTAAAACTGATAATCTGAAAATTTACTGTGGCTTCTATAAATAGTTAAACCTCGGCGACCGTTCTGTGCAATTAATAACAATTAAAAAATGTAATCATGGTTCGGGAAATAATTAATGATTAAATTATTTAATTCCAGAATCTCAATGATGGCATCAGCTTTCATGTTATGCTTGGAATTATTTTTCCCTTGAGAATTGGTTCATTAGGTCAATAACTACCTCCATAAATCAAAGGTGTGATGAATATGATAATTTTTGGGAGTCATTTTCAATCTAATTTTTATTATGAACTTCAAGTAATTATTAGTAAACACCATTTTTTTACTTTAATTATCCGACCATTTGTTGAACCACTCTGCATCATCAAAGACTTTGTGTACAAATTGACCTGATTTTGTGCTCCAATTATAATATATCACACACGATCCGCAACTCAATATTTATATTCTATGTGATCGACAATTTATCGACTTATTTTATTTTAACTCTAAATTTGGTAAGGCGCAGACCCTATAAAATTTCGATGCAGCCAATTGAGTTTCTTCCTCTTTTTTTTTATCAAAACAGAGGGAATTTTGATAATCTAGAGGTGGTGAGCAGCTGACTAGTGACACGTAATTTAAATAGACTATTACTAAATGACATTTCATTTCATATTTTACAAGCACATGGTCTGGACTAATATGAAAAAGCAAAAATTGAAACACCAATTATGATAGAACCAAAAATCCATACACAAAACTATGTATATTTGTTGTTTATTTTGTATTTCTTGCAATATCAGTTTGCCACAAGGTAGATTTTAAATCATGGCGAAATCTAATATAACTTCATATATTAAGTTTCTTTATCGTTTTATCCCATATGTTAAGTTGTTATCTTTTAACCATTTTATAATTTTATCCTTAAATATAAAAAATCACATGCACAGACACAATCCCGGCGGCCAACCCTCCCTCCTCCTTCCCATTTGTTTCCGACGCCAACCATCCTCCTCCCTCGCCGGTGGTAACCCCTCCTCTCCCTTTTCGACGGCCAACCCTCCCCCCTTCCCATCCATTTCCCGCGCCAACCATCCTCGCTCCCCTCTGCCGAAAAATTGCAAAGAAAATTAGTTGGCCGTTGGAAAATCGGTTGACCGCAGATTGGCCGAGAAATAGATGGGAAGGAGAGGAAGGTTAACCGCCGAGAAAAGGAGAGGAGGGTTAACACGCCAGCGAGGAGGAGGATGGTTACCACCTGAAAATGATGAGAAGGGGAGGAGGGTTGGCCACCAGAAAAAAAGGAGATGAAGGGGGTTGGCAGCCGGAAAATGGTTTCTGCGGGTTGGGGAGGATATTTTTGTAATTTTAATTAAAAATGGATAAAAAGAATAGCATGTTAGTATATGGGTTAAATTATATAGCAATATTAAGAATTGGGGTAATTCTACCCATTAACACTTAAATCATTATGCACATATAGCTTTAATTAGTCTAATCAAATAAAAGAAGAAATGATGAAACATTGAAAGAAAATGAAATGAAGGTCTTATTTATCGGCCATAGAACATGCCGCTATGTTTTTTTGGTACCAAAGCTTTGACAAGACTCCTAATTATAGCAAAAATTTGCAAGAAAAATCGCATCTCATTACAAAATAAGTTACATCTGACAAGTTTAGGATGAATTTGGTCACGCTTGAAATCCACCCCTCCATAAAAACTATAAATTAGTGTAAAGAGTGGACCTACCCAGTACATTTCAATTTCCAAAGTTTGGCTATCGACCGTTTCAAATTTTATTTTTATTAAATCTTTATGAAAATAAAAATAATTAGAACCAAAGTTCCAAAACCTTTTTCATTGACAAACACTTTCCATAACATCCAATTCGAGGAAAAAATTGGACCAATTTCTACAATCAATATTGATATAATTTCTTCTCTTGAACCAATTCACAATTTGGCGCTCCATTGATGAATATCTTTATTTATTTTTTCAATCTAAACTAAACCTAAGCAACATCACAGAAGTTCTTTTCCCCAAGGAAGAAACGGTTCCACGCCACCACGCATAATCGCCAATCACATTGGCCATCACTTTTCTCATCAATATAACTTATAAGCCCCACAAACAATAATGAAGACAATAAAATTAAAAATCAAAACCAATCAAACTAAAAGGAAAAATTAGGAACACCAAATCCCAAACACATCATTACATTACAACAATTGCAGCAGCAGATATTTATTACAACCTCACAAACAGAGCCACAAACATTTAAAACAACAAAAAAGAAAAAAGGGCAAAGACTCCAAACACAAAATATTACAACTGGAAACAAACAACAAGATTTGATCATGATGGATCGAAATCGATGAGAAACCCTGCGGGGGCCGCCCGCACAGATTTTCAAGATATGCATAATAATAATCAAGAAAGGGGCGAAATGGGGGGAGGGGCGGGCCCCCGATCACCAAACACGCATGCTCGCCATCCATGGCGTTTTTCGACAATTCCGGAGAAAAAAGAGGGGGCCTCGTTCACACCACTATGCCTTTCTTCAATCTGCCATAACCCTTTACTTTTAAATAAAATATAATCATTTCAAGTCAACAATTATAGCCCCATTCTTCCCTCCACCTCAAGAGTAATGAAGTAAAGATGGCTGCTTTTATCGATTTAAGCCGCTTCTTTATTGCCCCACAATCTTCATGCTGGCTGCACTATTACACCTAAAAGCAACGCCAAAAGTAAAAGCCACCTCAATAATTAAACACGCCCCCCTAATGATGCGCCTCCTCAGGGCGGAGAAGTGGATCTGTCGCCCCTCCGCCTCCGGTGGAGGGACTCGGCATCGATTTCATAGCTTTCAGGTACGCCACCGCCCCGTCGATTACGGAGAGCGGATCGCGTTCATCAATCCGGGGATGATGCTCTCGAGCATCTTTAGCGCCTCACGGATTTTAACCTTCTTGCCGCTGCCACCAGCGCACCTCGATTCACGTCATCATCCTTGTAACCATCATCCTTGTGACCGCAAGGCGTCAACCTCCTGCCGCTCACCAATGACGACTTCTCGTACTTGCCATCAAGCAGCCTCCGCCTTTTTGGTGACTCATCGTCGGAGCTCGCCACTTCTTCGGTTAGCTCGTCGAGGCTTAAAGGCGGAGACTGAGAGTGCGCCGTGCTCGTCACTTCATCGTTCTCATTGTCGTCGTCATCGCTATCGGAGTAGAGCAGAGCGTCAATCTCTTCAGTATCTTCATCCATATCACCCTCTCCATCAGACAGATGGTTTTCGTCCCATTTTTCTTCAACTACAGGTTTCGCCAAGACGTTCTGATCGACATGTGTGGATACTTTCTCGAGCGAAGCATTAGCGACAACGGGAGTCTCGGAGGCGGAGATCTGGTCGAGGGGCGAAAAGGAAGGGCTGAAAAACAATCTGGTGTGATTATCAGACTGATCAAAGATAAGGAACCTTCTCTGGGGAGCACCAACTGGCTTATCTACAGCCCCAAGGCCACGGGGCAAGGCTCCGGTTGGATATGAGATCTTGCAATTAGGCGGCCGGACCCCACCGACTACGCCTTGCTGGCCTGCATTGGAACCAGGTAAATCAGAAGCATACTGTCCTAGAAAGGCAGCATTGGCAGTAGTACACTTGTAAGGAGGATAGTACGGCAAGCTGAGATTGTTATCACGATGGGGCATTGCCATATGATCCAAATACGATGATTTCCGAGCAGTGAACTGCTGATGCGTCTGAGACTCTTTGGCCGCGGCCATCTGGCCAAATGAGCTACCTGGCAATGCATAACGCCAATAATCATACCAGAGGACGAAACGAATCAAGAAAACTAGTCACAAGTACAACTGAAAAAGGTAAACATACCAGAATAATGTACTTGTACTTTAGTCCGGCTAGTAGATTACTTTCCAATATACAAAACAAAAGAATGTAAAGAAAAATATATTTGCTAGATTGATTTTAACAAACGGAAGACGGCAACAGGTCTACGTGACAGGTTTCAGCAAGTGACGGAAATATTCAGCCTGCAATTTGAATTTGCAAAGCAATCAGCGAATTGAAACACTCAACACGACAGAAAAATCAACAGGAAAACTAAGGAAGAGTTCGAAAATGAACCTGGCAATTTTGCAAAGGTTGAAAGCATGCTATTACTCTAACTATAATGGTTGTTCTCCCGGAAATCCCACTCTCATGTTTAAGTGCCTGAATCTCGTCTGGCTCGCTGCTTGGCTTACCATAACTACTTTCGACTCTTGATGTACTTCAAATGGAGATTGTGAACGCAGATGAACAAAGAAACAGCTAACAAAACGAGAGGAGGTGACTAAATTGAAACAAAGCTGAACTTGACTAGAAAGCTATATAATCAACAAACCAAACTCAAAAGAATCTAACACAAACAAGAAGATGAGGAACTCAAATAGCGATGAAGATTGAAATCAACTGCAAGTACTTTTCGACGCCTCTATCTTGTGTGAATCTTATAGAATGTAGAAAAACAAGAAGACAAAGGAAGTGGTTTGATCCCATCATGGATAGATAGGTAAATAAATAGTGAGAATGTAAGGGATGTTTTCTAGCTCAAATGGAGGAAAACACTTATAGAATAACCCTGCAATACAAATTCAACGAGATAACGAATCGAAAACGTCAATTGACAAAATCCACCACTGCATACTGGTTTGCCCCTTATATCGAGTTGTGAACTGATTGCAACTGTATATAGCAAAGTAATACAATAGCTACCTGAAACAACACCAAAACAAAAGAGTTTACAATTAGAATTAGAAATTGGTAGCTTTTCACAACTTACAATACACAATTTAGTGTGTGTGTTTTCAGAACATGAAAAGTAGGGGATCTGAAAAAGGCAAATATAAAATTTGCAGTCCAACAATTCATGTTTCACTTTTAATCCACATCCAATCCTAAGCCCCCAACAAATTATCTTTTTCTTTATACTCTCCAGATCACAAAAGATTCGGCTGTCGAGCGTGCTAATTACTAAAACATATGTTGAAAATTTCCCGCACTCCACGCTTGATATAAAAAAAAAGTTCACACAAAACGTGAGAAATACTAATTATTTAACAACAAACAATGGAACCCCAAAATAAAAAATAATTAAAAAAAAAAACATATGGAATGAAAATCGTTAAAAAACTTTCTCAAAACTTAAAATTCCCGAGGAGTGAAGCATCAATTGCAATGGGGTGTTCCTAGTTAGTATGTTAATCTACCCGTATTATTTTTGCTAAATCTAGAGAACCCATTTGCAAACAATCACACACACCCACACCCACACCCACACCCACTTGTGTATGTGCGAGCTGAAGATTGATACTGCGTCCAAATCTACGAACAATTCAACAAGGAAAACACCAAATGCTCAAAAAAGATAGAATTTTGTTCTGCGTAAACAGAAAAGCGAGCCATCAAAACTAGGTAACCATAAAGAAAAACGAAAATCGAGAAAAACAGAACAAAATCTGTTGACAGAGCTGAAAGAGGGTGAGAGACTTGTGAGAACTTACAGATCGCAGAGAAAGATAGAAAGATGTTCAGATGAAGTGAGAATGGGAGTGGGAGTGGTGGTTGTGAGAAATGAGAGAGAGGAGAGGGAGAGAGAAAGTGGAAGTGGTAAACAGTAGTTGGATAGCTGCTCAAGGTAGCCACCAATTCAGGGATTGCTTGGATTATATAAACATTTGAATGACCATTATGCCCCTGCCATGTTTTGATCATTTTTCTTTATTTATTTAGGCATGGGTTTTATTCAATCGTACTATTAATCAATTATACTTAATTTACAAAATCAAGTTATTTATTTTGAAAAGGTACTTCTCTAGATATAAAAACTCATGGATATAAGTAATAAACGAGTAATATATTAGCGTGAAATGACTTGTTTTGTATTAATTTTGAGATTAAAACAAAAGTTCCAAATTTTGCATCAATTTCAGTCACATTCTAACTAAGTAGGGGTGAGAAAATGTCCAATAACCGAATAATCGAACCGAACCGAAATATCTAATTTGGTTCGGGTAAATCGGTTATTCGAGACAATCGATTATAAAAATATATTTTAGTAGTATGGTTTTCGATCGGGTATGAGTTTTTTAGAATATCAAATCTTAGAAATTTATATTTATATACAATATTAATATTATATACATAGTTTGCCCTAAAAACCTACCTAAATGATTCTATATTCTTCTCTTGAGTCGCGCCACAATACATTCTCTCAACTCACAACTCTCAATTATCACCACGCATTCTTGCTCGACTGCTGCTTGCTCGCTTTGGTAATATTTTTGAACTTTGAACTTATGAAGATTGTTGGAAATGAGTTGTTTAGTATTTGTCAATGTTATTTATGAATATTGCAAACTAGTTATTTGTGGATTATTAGAATGTTTTTTGTATGTTTTGTTTAGAATTCATAATCAGGGCAAAAATTCGGTTTTAACCGAAATATCCGAAATAATTTTCGGTTATTTTAGTTTGGTAACCGAAATTATTTCGGTTTGGTTCGGATATCATTTTTAAAATTTCGGTTATTTAATTCGGATATTTTTTTGACCATACCCGACCAAATACTCGAATACTCATCCCTAATTCTAAGTGCAGCTTAAATTGAAGCTTCGTTGAGAATCTTGTGAGATTTAAAGAAGAGATCCTTGAAGAATCACTTAAGCGAATTCGAAACCGAAAACTCACAAATGTTCTCTCTTATTTTTGCTTCTTTGACATAATGTCTATAGTGCAAATTTGTTGTTATTTTTATTTATTCAAGAGATGAGTTTGAATTTAGGGTACATTGTATTTCACGGTGCAAAAAATAATAATTACGATTTGAATTTTTAAAGGTAATAATCTTTATATTTATACTTGCAATTCATTTCCTACAACTATTTATTAATTTTTGATTTTATTATGTGAATTATTAAATATTTTCTCTTAAACTTCCTATAGTTCTTTGCGTTAGCTTATATTACAGTATACTACTGAATTATATTTAATTAATTTCTGTTAGATATTTTTACATAAACTTATGAATGCGTATTAGGAATATGCATTCAATTATATTGATCACTCTAATTTTTATCATGTTAATTTTGAGGATATTGATAATTCCCTCATTGATTATTAGACAAAAAAGAGAGAGAATATTTTATATGTACAAGTTACCAATCAAGATACTAAATTCTTACTAATTATTTTTAACAGATATAACCTTCTACAAAATATATGTCATCGCCGTCTCTTCCTTACTCCCTCCTCCATCTGACTTGTCTGTCTCACTCCGTTTCACACGCATATGGCAATTGCAGAATGGCAGAACAAATATAGGAGAAAACTTTTCTTGTTTGTTTTCTGATTTTTCTCGAGTAAAAAGAAATTAGGATCAATTTTAGTTGGGAATAACGTTAGGTTACTTTTCTTAAAACCGACAAATATTGGAGATAAAATTGTATTAGATTTGCTTTATGTAAGAGAAATATTATGATATAGAGGGTCTTTGGCTAAGCTTATTTTAAAGAGCTTATAATACATAATGTTTGAAGAGCTTATAAGTTATCAAAGTGTTTGGGTAATTTAGCTTATAAGTTAGAGAAAAAATCGTGAGTTAGAGAGAGAAAATCATAGTTAGAGTGAGAAAATTGACGAGATGTGAAGTCGATAGTATATATGTAGATTATAACGAATCATAATAAAGTTATTTTGGTAAATTCACTGTTACTTGCAAGCTTATGAAAAAATAAGTTGGGGTTGAGCTACTTATTTTTAAGAGAGATTATAAGCTGTTGGAGTTTATTTTCACAGCTTATAAGCTGTTTAGGAGCTTATTTTGCCAAACACTTTGCATGAGCTTATAAGCTCATAAACAGTTTATAAGTTGTTTTGAAAAGCTTATAAGTTGTGACGACCGACTTCAAAGGAGCACGGATCACATGGATCGTCTTTGGTATGATAAATGCGTGGATATATATATAATTTAAACCAATATGATTAACCAATCAATTGTGAATAAATCGTGATCGAAGGGATCTGTTGTGTCAATCAAACTCAAGTCACGTAAAGACTTGCCAAAAAGGTTCTATATTCAAGTCTAACCCAATCGGGCGACTTCGAGGAGCAGTGCGACCTCGGTTCAATACGATATGATAGCGGTCATAATCAGCAGATACCAACAAAACATCGAGTTTGGCGGCAAATAAGCGTGTGAACATACATATGACGATGCATGCTCAAGGTTCTAGAAATCATTTCAAAATAACAACAAAACCAATACCACTTTGCACCGCCCGCACCCATCATCAATCATCGCTCAACCCGCACATCAAAAGCGAATATGCGGGGCTAAGTACAAAAGTACTCGGTGGACTCGTTCGAAAATATTTTCTTCATAAAAGTTATTGAGCGCCCACAATAGCACATGAGGGTTTTAGTTGAAAAGGCTCACGCCTATCAAATATTTTATCATTTTCCAAAAGTGTCCGGCGGACTATTTCATCCACGTTGTTCCATATCGGTAATTCATTCATCAATCATCGTTCGTTCATTCGCGCACTATGGGTGGCCACCTACACATAGTCGCCATGTGACCGGTCGAGGTAGCTAACCTTAACACACATCACGCGTGTACACAATCCGAGTTAGTCCTCAACTAAGTCGGATCCGATCGTTACCCTTTTTTAACGTTGGTGGACCAACTCATTCACATACCACATTGGATATACCAATCAATTCTCATTCCACATTGGACAAGCCAACCTCAGATATGGACACAACAAAACATAAATATTTGGCAGTCAATAACAGTTCATGCAATAATATTTCATAAAACTTTTGTAAATCATGCTTTGAGTTATGGATAATCATTTTGTTTCAAGAAAAGCCCACCGGTTGCGATCTTAAGCAGTCGGCGTCTCTTAGCACGACTCTCCCATTACTTCCCGATGGACCTTCATCGAAGATTGGAGGATAATAAAAGTCTAACCGCGAGTATTCTTTTAACGAGGTTCATGACGAAAGCTTGTTTAAGCATTGCTTTTGTTGTTCGATCTTGATCTTAGTCGATTAAGTTGGATCGCTCTTGGAATTTCGTTAATTAGCTGCTTATGAGCTGAATGGGTTTCCCTCGTTAGAAGATTTACGTTGCTTGGTTAGGGTTGCGTCTGAGGTGGTCTAGTTCTACTAACGTTATGGAAGGGGGTCTTTGATCAACGCGTAGCGACAAGATGCAAATCGAAATTTCGGCATGACCTATTCGTAAGTAGACCATCCTCTCGAATTCGACGCGCGAGGTTTCAACGCGAGAATTTGAACGTCGATCACTCTCGATTAGGCCGACAAGGCCTAATCACTTTCCTCACCTCTCAAACCCAACAATTCATCAAACAATGCTATTCATTCATAATCCCTCAATCTAGATGCATATGATATAGCAATCGTCTAACATAATCAATGAAATTC
This sequence comes from Salvia rosmarinus, assembly GCA_036937905.1. Taxonomy (NCBI): domain Eukaryota; kingdom Viridiplantae; phylum Streptophyta; class Magnoliopsida; order Lamiales; family Lamiaceae; genus Salvia; species Salvia rosmarinus. The sequence continues at coordinate 87,247 of JAODLM010000685.1, forward strand.
TTAACTAATTTGAATGACCAAGGTCTAAGCGATATAGGTAATTTAAGTTCAATCACCTTGGTTAATTTATTTAAGTCTAGGTGACTTAATTAATTAAAGTCCACTTAACTCAATTAGGATCAAGGGAAATTTGATTTCTTAAGCTCTTCCCAATTTAATTAGTTAAGGTCTAATCCATCTAATTAATTAATTAATTAATAAGGTTCAACTAGTTTAATTAATTAAAACCAAATGCTTTAATTAATTATGGCCTAAATAAATTAACTATTTGAGGTCAATCTATCTTTTAAATGATCAAGTCCAAAAGATTTAATTAATTAAAGCCCAACTTCAATTAATTAAAGTTCAATTAAAACATGTAGCCCAATTCTATTTATAACTTAAGTCCAACACAATTCATCCATATGAGTCCAATACAATTAATTAGGGAGGCCCATATCATAAAGCCCACCCCAAAAAAAAGGGTCCAGCCAATTAATAAATTGCGGCCCAATGGTCGGCCCATTTCGTATACCTTTTCATCTCGGCCCAGTCCTTATGCTATGAATTAATTCAGTTAGCCCAGCAACATTTATATAGGTTCAACTCGGCCCACTAATAATGTTAATCCTGGCCCAACTATTCTATTAAAAGACTTCTAGCCCAACTTAATTATTTCTTGGCCCAGCTAAAATTATTAACCCATTCCCAGCCCAACCCACAATTTAACTAACCTACACACACGCCACCCCACCCAGAACCCATCTCTTTCATTCTCGGTGGCGCTTCCGCCAGCTTCTCTTCTTCACGGCGCCACCGCCGCCGCCGGCGTTAGTAGTCATCGTTTCCTCGTTGTGGCGTGCTCACGCCGCCTAAATCACTCTCTCTCTCACACGACTCGCCACGCGCTCTCTCTTCTCGGTCGCCACGACATCGCCGTCCGTCGCCACCCGCTGTGCGTCGTCCGGAGTCGCACCGCCAACGTCATTGTTGCTCGCTTATATCTCTCTCGTGACGAGCTCACCCAACTCCCGCTCTTCTCCACGGGCGTCCTCGTCGTCTCGCCTCGTCGCCCAACCGAGAGCACCACGCCCCTTCCTTTCTCGGAGGTCGGCGAGCCTCGGTTTCTCCTTGCGCCGCCTCTTGGCTGTAGTTTGCCGCCGCCACCGCCGACGCCGCCACCATTGCCCGCCGTCTCCGCGAAGGAGCAGAGAAGGGAGCAGAGAAGGCGATTCTTGGGGTGTTATTTTAAATTTTCGGTTGGTTTGCTCGATCCTCATTTGAATATTGAGTAGGCATATGTAACTTTTACTTGTATTATTACAGAAGAAAAGGTATGAATGACAAATGGTTTGAAGCTTACCTTGATGATGGATTTTTGCTGTTGTATGTTTCTGTTTCAATAAAACCTTGATGCTTTCCTTTTCTTGTTTGATTTTCTGCCTCTTCCCTTTTGTGCCTGGGGTGATGAGAGGTGCGAGAAAGAAATATGAGTTGAAGGAAGGCTGTATGTGTCAGTGGTGAAGGGGTTTGGGATAGGAGGATGTGAGTGTATAGGAATTAATGGTCTCAAGCTGTGAGAGGTTCTTTCATTGTTTGCGGGGAGAAAGATGATCAAATTTGTCTCATGTTGCAGACTGCATCTGGTTGCAGAGGGGAAAATGGTACATGAGATATGGGTGATAAAAGTAAAAAAAAAAGCTATAGTCAACCTTCCATTTCTGGAAATTTTAGATAATGTGAATAATTGAGATTACGACCCTTCACTTGTTTTGTTCGAACGGGAATCGGTGATCGTCATACACATTCGTAACCCGATTTATTGAATCCGATCACATTACGATATTGTTCGATTATTAATCAATTAATCCTCTCGTAAGAAAAATTTTATTAACAATCCGGTTAAATTCTTCGTTAACCATGACTTTATTTTACGGGGTATTACATAAGCTTAGCCAAACACCCTCATAATCATGTTGGATTATGTATTATTGGCGCACTTAATATAATTGTAATTTTTTACACAAATTACATGACGGTCAAAATTAAATTCGACATGGTAATCGACGTAATGTCACTTTATCAAAACAACATCGATTTATTTATACAATATATATTTAAAAAAAAATCTCAAATCATGCTCCGTCAATGATTATATCATTACATTTTTAATGCCATATAGAGTTGACTAACTTAATATACCAAAACATCGCATAATAATAAGAGAACAAAATTAATTAAACGAAAAAGTGAAGTCACCATTAACCAAAACCAACTGTCCCTTTCGTTTTGACAATTCGTCTCATATGTAGGCAGAAGGATGTGCCGCTGTGCATCACAAACATTAGAAGGAATCAAATCCGATTATCTATTAACAAAATATTAAATTTAATTATATCTGCGGATTATATTTCAGCATACTAATTAGTTGTATTAAAATTAAAAACTGTCGGGTGGACCTCTTTTTTTTTTTAATTAGTTAATACCCTCTACCTTTTTTTCGACAGATCAATACCCTTTTTAAATTGGCCAATTTTTGGGAGTTGGGAGAATGAGAATTGGGAATTAAACCCTCGTTTCTCATCCAAATAAATATGATGAACACCACTAAATTATAAAGTTAATGGTAATTCTTTAAGTAATTAAATATTTCTAAATGTTAGTCTACTAACCTTTTCCTTCAATTAGCCACTAAACTAAGGCTATTTAGTCGTAAAGCATATTCCAGCAAGTCTAAGCACCAAAGTTTTTGATGCTATAGATAATAATGACACGTATATACAATTACCAAGTTACACGTAGCAAGTTAATTTGACGTAACATAAAGTTATCTTGAGTCCAAGAATTAAGTAATATTGACTACTTCAGTTGTGTGAGGCAAAGCAAGTGCTACTTTTGCTTGCACCACATTAGTGTAAAACTAGACAGAAAACAAAATATTTGTCTACATATCTGCGTATGGTTAGGCCCACTTTTTATAAATTATTGGAATCTTTATGCTCAAATTTAGAAAAGAAAATATTCCAATAATATCTTTTTATTTCATTTAACCAGCTTTATTTATGTATATATCTATAATCGGAAAAATATTATTCTTCTTGACTGGATTTTCAGCTTGAATTGTTTCTTTCTAAACCAGAGTTTGTATGTGGTTCCAATGTTAATCGAATTGTGTCTTACTTTTAGATCGAGTTTATGACTATATACTATTTTCTTTCAGTTTGTAGTTGGATTCCTCTCCTCATAAGCTTATACACTTCATTTTTTTTTGTCGAAGTTGTTCCTAAATAAAAAACAACATAGATTACTGAAGTTAATCTATACTTCTTATTAGAATCCCAATTATTGCGATTTACGATATAATTCTAATTATTATAATTGAAGTTGATCCGAACTTTAGGAAATTCTCATTGTCCATAATAGTAGTATTATACTATAATTTACTGCTTTCAAGACAAGACATGATTTAATTATTGTAGTACACTTATAATCAAAATTGTTTTAATTATCGATGAATTTTAAAACTTATGTTTTATTCACTTTCTTTTGATTTCTTGTAGATAAAAATATTGAGAAAAAGAACACAAACATTGTCTTTGATCGACTTTCTTATTATAGTTTCACATGTAATATACACTTACTTTCCATAATAATTTGACATTTCATGTGACAGTTTTCTAATGAAATGTATCAATACTATCACTTCAAAATACATTGTTATACAGTGTTCTCACCCAGTTGCTCGTGCTTAAATGTGTAAATAACAATTCTCCCAACCAACTAATTATAAATAAATATACGTATCCAATTTTTAATGCTTATGATTAATCTAAAGTAAATTAATGATAATTTTCTTTAAATTAATTGGGACGATAGAAAGAACTTTCAGGAATCAGGATCATATTAAGGTCAAAATAGATTAAAAACTCGTCTCCCTGACATCATAATTGAGAAGGACAAAAATTATATAAAATCAGTGAGACAAATAGAAGTAGCGCTTTTGATTTTAAAGCAGGCTTCAACTAAACTCTCACTTTTAGGAAACAGTACTACTTGTATCCATATAACATCCTTTTGGAATCAAAAGTATCATGTTTACGACACTGGCTCTTCCTGAAATTGTATCATCAATCTAGTATATGTATACTTCAACTAAAGGAGTTGATTGAAAGGGAGAAAACATGGAGAAAGAAATAACCTGAATGCCATCATATCTATACCACTATCAACACACAGTGCAACCGGAGAACGTAAAAGAAATAACCTGAATGCCATCATATCTATACCACTATCAACACACAGTGCAACCGGAGAACGTATTTTACGCACTCGAGAATCACTTTCTACAAGTCTCAAACCACCCTCCAAATACAAGGAGGCAAAAACTTGTACACCATCATCATCCCAATTAACATTCACGAATCCTCAATTATAATTTACTAACCATAATTAAAATTTAATTAAGATGGATGCATCGTGCATTTAGATACACGAGTGTGTCTCCTTTGCCGTGTGTGCTTGTATATGTACGTGTGTGCTGTTGGATTAGGAAATAATAAGGCAAAGTATCACTATAATGCATTACGAAACTGTAAATCCCAATTTTGAGGAAAGCTCATGGCTCAAGGGTTTTTCATGCATAATAAAAGTAGCAAAACACCCAAGTAAAACATAGTATTTGATACCTTCTACAAAAAAGTTCGGATAGATAATAATGCAAGCATCAATTTGTGCTCTGGTTTCTTCCAGAACATAGATTATTATAGAAGTGGTTTACTCAATGCTCAGAACTTCAATCTCAAAAATCAGAGTTGAGTTTGGCTGAATGCCCCATGCTGGGAATCCACCAGTTCCATACGCATAGTCAGGAGAGCACTGCAGGATTAAAACCACAAACCATCAAGAAAATGGTGAGAGAGAGAGTGGCAAACTCTACGAATAAATGATATGTACAAAGTCACTGGCTGTCACTAATATTAGTTTCAGATCAAGTAATTGCTCAAGTTTGGTTTCAGGAATACTATACAAAAAATTACTATCAGAAGCAGCAGTTATTGAATGTGTTGATTGCTAAACAACAATGTGCTAAGATAATGCAAGAAAAACAGAGAGAACATTTTCATACTTTTAGTTTAGCAATTTCTCCCAATTGCATTCCCATCACTCCTTCATCCCATCCTGCAACAGAGGTAAAGTGTTAAATTAATAAATAAATTAAAAATTAAAGCTTCAGCATAACACAGTCACAATCGGGAGATTTAACATAACACATTCCAATGATATAAGCAATCAAAAATCAAAATTATTTAAAATCTTGAGTTGGAATAAAATCTAGGTAGCTCGCATCAAATGAAGATGATGTTCTTATTGCATGAGTCGTATCTGAAAGCTAATGAAAGTCAAAATTTGGTTGTCTGATCATCAAAGTAGAGGTAAAGAAAGCTCCGCATGGGGGCATATTGCTTCAACCACAGGAAATGACAGGCACAACAAATCATGATTTCAACTATTGAATTTAAGGAACTTCACCAAAACTCACGGTTGCCAGTTATGTCCCAAGCAAACTCAAAGAAATAACAAATCAAGATCATATATATCATCATCTTTCACAAACTGATATTAACAGGTGCAAGAAATCCAAAAGTCTATTCTTACTTACTTTTCATCTGAGATCAGACAGTAATCTTCATATCCGCAAACCGTAATCATTCCCTTCCCAGTTCCTTACGACTATAGAAATCTAAACTAGCCTACCATAACAAATCTGTAGCCTAATGAAAAGATCTTACACCCGAATAACGGCACAACAAAATGAGTATATACTTTTCAATGTGACCTATACAAAACTTAACTATCGAAACACCTAAATCACTAGCGAGTAGCCGATTTCAACAGCGCTGAATTAATTCAACATTGGATATCATTATCAATTACACAATTAAGCCAAATTCAAAAGTAAGCTCAAATTAGAAAACAAAGCCAAAATTAACTGAAATTCAACTCAAGTTAGTTGAGAAAACAAAAAATACCTTTAATAACACTGCCTTTGCCAATCTGAAAAGAGAAAGGCTTCTGCCCTTCATCCTTGGTGCTATTCACCGAAATTCAAATTCACGCAAAAGTTAGGTCAAATACATGAATCATTGTTCTTCTTTATCGATAACCACAAGAGAGAGAGAGAGAGAGAGAGAGCAGAAAAAAGGAATACCTCCAGAACTGTTGGGAGAGATCTCGGTTTTTTCCGAAACCGGTGCAGTGAACGGTGACTTTTTGGCCGGCTCTGGGCTTAGGGCCGTCGCCTTGCTTGATTAGTTCCTTCTCGATTCCCATTGCTCAGATCGGTGAGGAGGTAGCAGACACTGAAATTTTTGCTTCCACTTTCGTCCCCTTTTGGCTTTATCTAGGGTTGTGCTTACCACTGTGCGTGTACGTTTATCAACTCGAATTAATATGCGCGTCACGTGGCACGAATATAACTTCAGGACTCGTTTGATAGCCCATAAAAGATTTAGATAGCTTACTTATCTTGGATTAACTAGTTGTTTCGTAGCCTATATGATACCAATCTCACATAATCTACAATACATATCTTATTTCTTATCTATCTTGTCATATCTTAACATGTCTATCAAACAAGCCCTTATACTCAGAAGCCCGTTTTTGAAATCCAGCCCGTCAATAAACACTGTTCTTCTTTGGTAAACATAACTGAACCTAACCCTCAGATAGCTAATCCGGCTATTGAACCAAGACAAATCTATCCTTCTATCACAAACATTACAGCCTCCCAATTTCTCTGCTACTGTGTCCGCTTTCGTGAGAAGAACAACAATTTTTCCGTCCACGAGGAACGTCTTCTTGCTGCTTGGATGAGAGCATGTGTTTTGTGAGAAGATTTCTTAAATTTGATGGATAAAAATAAAGAAAGAAATCGGCAAAGCTTGATTTTTAAATTTGTTTTGGATTACACTACACCCTATTCTTGAGCAAACAAAAGTGTGTGATTGTTTGTTAGCGTTGGGAATCTCTCGCGTCAATCGATCATTGTTTCAATAATTTCTCGAGCTCGGACGAGATGGATTCCAAGCGGCGGCGGTGGGTAAACAAGCAAATTAAGGTTGAGCGTGAAGTTCGTGGCGATCCATACCGGTTGAAATTGCGGCGACGCCCATCAAAGAGCTTAAACTTGTCCTTCAAACCACGACCGATGTCCTCCCTCGAGGCCAAAAGCTCATCTTCAAAGGTATTTTACTCTTCTTTATTTTTTTTGTGATAGCATTTCTTTACTTTGATTAGGGTTTTGGGTATTTGAATTTCGATCTTTTAGGAAAGTTATGTCGATTTAATCGACACCGGCCTCGTGGATATTAGTGATAGGTCCAAAATTATGCTCATGGCGTCACAAGGTATTCATCAAGGGTAAGCTTCTCTTCTTCATATTGCTCTGTTGGAGAAGAGTTCGGAAATAAGTGTTAAGGATGGAATTGTAATTTTTTATTTGTGATAAGGTTACTTTTGTCATTAAATTCTTTATCTAGGTTTTTAAGCGGGGTACCAAACAAACAAGGTAAGTTATCTATATTTTATATCTTATCTACCAAATACTAAAATACGATACCAATCTAACATTATCTACGATACATATCCTATTTTTATCTATCTTGACATATCTAAACATATCTACCAAACGAACCCAATATTTGTCCTGTCACATTTCATTACCATGAAACACATACTTTTCCCAAAAAAGGTATATTCCTTAATTACGCCATCCAATCTATAATTACATTTACATGAGCTATCTTGAATCCTTGATGAGGTTATTGTACATTGAATCACAACTTTGAAGTTTGTGTGTGTGTTGGTCTAATGGTAGAGTGGTTAATGTCTGAGGCCAAAGATCTCGGTTCGAGTCCACCGTGACGCAGCCTTTAAAAATTTCTGTATTAATTGACAAAAAAAAAAGAATCACAACTTTGAAGCACTTTATAATTTATCACAAGTTTTTAGTTTTAGCAATCAAAACAAAGAAATTTTAAAAATGTGCAATTCGAAGCAACAATCGCTATTCTGATCCCCACTTGTTGATTTACCAGTGTGATTATGCGCAGAATTTAGGAGTTTTGATTATGCATAATGTGAATATTGGGGTTTGAGTAGTGGCTAGTATTTTTGAAAGGAACTTGCATTTTATAATGGTCATTATTCACGTCAAGACTCGAATTTATTTGAGAAAATTATTGGTTGGTATTTCAAGCATATGTTTTTGTACCATTATATAATACAAGTAATTCTAACAATAAAGAGGCTGTTAAAAGTAATAGAATCAATAGGCCATTAGTCTAATAAACAAGTGTATATCAAACTTTTGAACTAGTAACATTAAAACATTCTATCCAACTCCTCACATAAATATGGAGATCTATTTGACGAATGGTTACACCAACACCAATACATTTTTATTACCATAACAATATAACCTGAAATCACAAAAAACCAAAGTAATCAAACACACACAAAAACATACGAACTAAAATAATTCCTAAAGTACAAGAATAGCAGCACAACAAACACAGAGAAGGAGTTCGTTCCTCCATCCTCAAGGGGCCGTGGCGGCGCGAGGAGGAGTAAACGCTGGAGCAGCCGGAGCATTGGGCAACGTGGGACGGAGTTCCAGGCAATTGAGGAGCATTTGGCAGCCTTGGATTTACAGGAATTGAGGAGCATTGGGCAGCGTTGGATTTCCAGGTAGTTGAGGAGCATTAGGCAAAAGCGGGTTTCGGGAATCGAGGTAAGTTGGGGAGCACGATGACGGCGTGGAGGCTGCCGCCGCTGGTGATGGAAACATCGGAGGAAACAGTATAGGAGCAGGCGCCGTCAGCCCCGGAAATCCAGGAAAATCGAACTCGAGCGCTGCGTGCGGCGGCTGCTGAAGCCTCATCCAAGGCGAGGGCGAGACGCGAGCGAGGTGCGATGAGCGAAGCCATTTTCAACGAAACAAGGAGTGAATAATATTTGGATCTCAATGTGTTTTGGTGTAAGAAGTGGTGAATACGTTTTCAGTATTTATATCGAATTTCTCAATTATTGATAGTAACCTAGGGTTTAAATGCTGTTCTTATTGTTGACGTAAACTTTCGGCCACAATGTGAATGATTGTGCGTAGCAAATGAATCAAGCCTATCTGCCCCAAAAAACTAACTCGAAATAATGAACCACCAATATTTGCATCCTACAATACCTAGATTTGGCTAAGACCTAAATAATGAAGTTATTATATAGAGGATAATTATACATTATTGGTAAGATATTATTGCATAGTTACTGATTAGATGTATAATTATACAAATGAGGTCATGCAAGGATCTTATAATTGAAAAGAAGGGATAACTTTTATTAACCTTAAGCAGTATTTGAGAGTCTCCAATAGATAAAATTATCATCCTCCTTTTTTTGGATAAATAAATTTTTACAAAACCACGTGACAGTTCACTCAAATCTAAAATATTTGGCCTCAAATATTAATCACTTTACCATTAGACCAACACATACACACAAATTATCTTATTTTATTTGTTTAAACTTTCTGTGTATTTTAACTCCATCAGGTAGTCCTTTACATACAGTTTCAGAATCTGCAATTTCTCCTTTTGAACTACTAAATTTAAAGGATGTACAGGTTTATAAAGATTTGGCCGCTATCAAAGTTTCGCTAATTCTTTTCTAAAAAAAATTATGAAACCATTTGACCGTCAAGTGAGTCAAAATGTAGATGCATGACATGCCAAAGAACATAACACGAAGTCATATATGCGACCAATAGAATGATCGTATGATTCTCCAAATAGATTATACTCCAAATAGACCTGTATAACAAGAAATGAAATTTAGATTTTTTTTCTATCAAATAGGTTAATTATAAATTAATGCACAAACTTACATTCATTTTGGAAATTTTCAATTTATTGTAAAATTAGCATCCCAAACTAATCTGTTCACCAGAGAATTGACATGGATGCCTCATTCGTAGCCGGTCTCGCCAAAGTATGGCAGCATACCATCAATTTTTCCAAATTGGTTAGTAATACACTTAACTTGTCAATTCTCAGGTGACCTAAAAAAAATGAACATGTTAATTTTACAACAAATTAAAGAGGTGATGACGGACTTATTATAATGTTTCAAAATCCGCGCTAAACTTGAAAAATAGATGAAAGTCCATAATAGTTAACAACTCTTATCATATTAACATTTTATTGCGAGCAAGAGAACCTGACACAAACCAAAACCAATCACACATGTTTACCAAGCTATTCCTATTGAAGAGGCGCTAATAACAACAATACACAAGACAACAGGCAGAGTTCCTCCAGCTTCATGGCGCATGCGGCGGACTGGATCCTGGAGAAGCTGGAGTTTTGGCGAAAATGGATTTCTGAAAAACGGAGGAGCTTTTGGCGAAGACAGGACTGGAGTTTCGGGTGAAAACGGGTGTTTAAAAAACGAAGGGGCTTTTGGCGAAGAGAGGACTGGAGTTTTGGTCTAAAAAAGTGGAGGAGCTTTTGGCAACGACGGAGTTCCAGGTACTGAGGAGCTTTTGGCAAAGACGGAGTGCCAAGTTACGGAGAAGCATTGGGCAGCGGCAGGGTTCCACGTGATGGAGGAGCATTTGGCAACGACGGAATTCCAGGTAGTGGAGGAGCATGGATAATTCGAGGAAAATGAAGCAGCTGCATGGAGCTCGAAAGAAGTCGACCGGAGGCTCCTCACGGGCGGCCGACAAGACGACCCGCAGGAGGACCAGGACCAAAACCTGGAACCGACGACAATCCATGTTCATCTTCATATATATGTTTTCCTTCAATGCTTCTGTAGTAATTTTTTTTTTCTGGCTAATTATACAATGCAGCTCCTCGACTTTCTTGGCAATAAAAAATCTCTAAATTATTTATCATAGCCTGGGATTTAAAGGATGTTCTTGTTGTTGACACCCAGTAATTAATTAGTTACTTCTTTAAGGGCAAGTTGCGCTGTATATCGTGTTCGTATGTTTGCCTATACATATATGATCCTTTCTGCCGAATTATATTTCATTGCGTTACTCAGATTTTTTATTCAGTATATTTTAATTAATATACGCCCTGTGGCCGTAAGGTAGAAAACGGAATTAATTGAATGATTGTGCCCCAAAACTCGTATCAGTAACAAATGACTACCAAGATTTTCATCGTACGATACGTAGGCTAGGATTGGGAGACACCAAATAATCAAGGTCGTGTAAATGCATAATTATCTTTTTGTGGTCAATATATTATTGTATGTTTGCTGACTAGATAACTTTATAATAATGTCATACAATTTAGGATCTTATGTATATTAAGATCTTATTTACAGAGATGTTGTTGTTGCTGTGTCGTTCTGAATTTAACTGTTAAGTATTCATATGACATGCAATTATATATAGCAAGGAGAATCAAACCAGGCCAAGTTGAGTAAGGTATTAAAAAAATGAGAAAAATAAGAAAAAAGGTTCCTGTATATTTTGCATGGACTTGAACACCAAATCAATGAGAAGTATATCATACTTTTATTCTCAACTTGCAAATTAGGTCATTTAATAAAAACAAGAAAAAAGTAAGAAAATGACACTTAATAAAAATAGAAGAAGTACGTTTTACACATATATATATGTATGTATTTCTATTAAATAAGATGATCTAAATTTTTTAGATTGCCTCAGTCACAAGACGACTGTCTCATTCAACTCAAGTCAAGCTGATCACTAAATCAGACCTAATTCACACATTAACAACAGCATCTCCTACTTATAGATATATAACAAAATCATGCTAAATTATAAATGTCAAGTTTTCTGCCTAAATATAAATTGATAATTTTAATTGATTTCTTGCACTGGTATTTGCACTAAAACATACTAAAACATGAGATGCATAGTAGAAAGAGCTGGTCTTGAATGCGGTCGGACCCAACTCTTTTAATTAATTAATTAATTAACTGTTTTTAGTTAATTCTAATTATATTTTAATTATGACTGAAAAATCTTAATTGAGAATTGATAAACTCTATTTTAGAACTAATAATTTCTAGTTTGAGATTAATAAATCCTAATTGGGATTGATGAATTCTAATTGGAAATTAATAAACCCTAATTGAGAATTAATAAATTTTAATTAACATTGATGAACTTAATTAGAGTGGATGTACCGTGCATCCTGATATACATAAGTTTTTGCCTAGCATAAATAGTCGAAAACATAGGATTGGCGTTGGTCCTATCCTCCTGCAACTGGCCGTGGCGGTTTTTCCTTTGGAGTTCCAGGTCTCCAGAATTTTTTTTCGCCGCTACCTCCTCCATCATCGGGAACTCTTTCTTTACCAGATGCTCCCCCACCATCACCGGGAACTCCTCCTCCATCACCTTGAAATTAATCCGTTGTTGCCCAATGTTTTACTCCTCCACGCGCACCTTCAGGATGGAGGAACTCTGTCTACGTCTGTATTATATTTCGTTAATAATCAGTTTTTCATAATGTGATCCTCTTCTCTATGAATAACATTGTAATAAAATGTTAATTTGACAAGGTTGGCTGTCAATTAAAGCACAAACTTCTATCTATTTTATAATTTTAAATGACATTTGAAACATTAAAATAATATCAGTATTTCGAATAGTTTAAAATTAAAATTCCAATTTTTTTAATGACCAGGGAGTTGATGTGTTGAAAGTAATACTAATTGAATCGAAAACACTAAGATCATCCAAATGCACTTTGCCAACTCCGATGAAAAGAAAAAAAAATCGATATTTTTAATTTTGCAACAAACTAAATGTGTATCGTTTCCAAAATCGGGCACAAAAAGTGTGCACACTAACTTTATTTTAAAGGTTAATTATCTATAAATACACAAAATATGTCCAAAGTTTTGGTTTTTAACCAAACAAAATCTTGGTAAAAAAATAGAGGGACTTTACAAAATTTTGGAATTTGGTATGAGTCTAAAGTTCATTGACCAATAACTCAATTATTCGGAGTCCGATTCGCAATTTGAAGCTACCGTTGAAAAGTTATCAACGATAGCTTTGTATTAGGACCCGTAATATTAGGCTTTGATCGCTAGAAGTAGTCGGAAAATGACATGAAAGTCATTGTCCTGGAAATTTATATGTATATTTTTTGCTAGAATTTGGATTCTTGATCAGGTGTACCATTAGAAAGCTATCGTCGGAGCTTTCCAATCGGTAACCGTATTGTTCATCGGACTCAAACAAAAACTTTGGACTTATATCAAAATTCAAAATTGATGGATTTCGTTTATTTTTTACCATAATTTTTATTTGATTAAAAATCAAAACTGGCCACAATCTATGTATTTACATGCAGTTAATCACATGAAGTGTGGATTTCAAACATCCAAAGACATAACGTAAGTTGAGAACAAGAAAACTCTAGAAGATGGAGTTTTTTTCAGAGAACATAAATTGAGGACATTTTTGAAAAAAAATCGCTGCCTCAATTCCTTGTGTACTCTATGGTTACCGAATGCTGTGATGGACATGGAACTCTATCGTGGCCCAATGCTCCTAAATTACCTTAAACTCCGAGTTCGCCCAGTGCTACTCCATTAGCTTGAAAGCCATTGCTCTCCTACTGCTCCGGGTTTTACTCACCTTCAGCACGGGGGAACTATGTCTGTTTCTGTTTTGTTAATTGCTATTAACTTTTCTTAATGTCATTCCTCCTCCCTAGGAATAAATAAGCGTGCGGGCGTAACTGGGATTTGTTTTGATTTTTGTGATTCAAACTTTTGTAATTGTAATAAAAAGTTAGATTGATAAGGGGCAATTATCAATTAAAGCACCAACTTATCTATTTTACGATTTTAAAATTACATTCGAAATATTGCAATAATATCCTATCATTTTGAATTATTAAAAAAGTACACCCTCAATTTTTTCTTATCGCCAAGGAATCCAAGGAATAATATTTTACGGCCCAAAAATAACTATCAACACGGAGAGTCTAATCATTAACTACTACAGATAATTGCACTAAAACTGTACTACAGATAGTCTCATTTTCCTTTTTTATTCATTTACATTATTATTCACTCTCGTTATATATTATGTGTTACATTTTCTTTTTTCTTAATATGTACCTACTTAATGAGCTTTGGTATTAACATATCTACTATTTAACCGAGTAAACGTACATGTTGGACAAAAAATGTGCCAAGTTTACTAATCTAACTACATCATATACATCTCTCTGACAAGAAAAGTACTCTTATAAATATTTGTAATATCTGTAGAAAGAGGAAGACAACTATAACTATGGGGCAGAAAGAGTGTTTCGCATAGCGACATTATAAATACGTAGCCGATACTCTTAGGTAGTGTTTACTTTGCATGATTAAGTTGGATAGATAAAATTAATCCAACTTAATCAAGTGTTTACTTTTAAGGATTAATATTTGAGGATATCCCAAAGCCCGGGATTATTTTAATCCTTTGAATAGTTCTTCATTAATTTTAATCCAACCAATATAGGTAGGATTGAAATAATCATCCAAATAAAAGGAGAATTATTTATCCCATGTTTAATCCTTCACTAATCATTTGTAGTAAACAAATGATTGATAGATAAAATTATCTTATCACACATTTAATCCATCAAATAATCAATCCTTTAAAATACTAATCATGAAAAGTAAACACTACCTTAGTATATCAAAGTTTTGTGTTAATTGTTAGATCTCAATCAGCTCTGGTTGAGAATTCTACCGTAGAAAACTTACCCAAGTCCAAAATTTTGGGGAGTAGGAGTAGGAGTAGGAACATAAGTGATGTTTCAATGGTGCATTTACAGATTCTTGTCTGGAAAAATCATAAAATTCCCAATATAAAGCATACCATAATGTTGTACCAAGCAACAAAACATGGGAAAGTGGGGAAGGGAAAGGTGTATGCTTCTCTAGAAAATAAGCTCAATCAACGCGTTAACGACTGATGGTTACAAGCAGCAGTGCCATGGTGAGCTACTCATAGCTACATATGAAAAATGAAAATTAAAAGGAGCATAAGAATCATTTGATTAGCACGAGCAAACAATTCTTCTATGCAGTGGTCAAATCCCAATGGTCATATTCCAGATTCATCTAAAAGATCAGCAATGGTAGTTATAAATGTGCATATGATCTGCATCTTGTGAGGAACTCAAGTATCATATCTTAGAAATCATTCATAAGAAATAGAAACAGACAACTCAGCACTTACCTTTCTTACCTCATAGCAATTGGTTTGAGAACTTCCCTCTGAGAAAGAAGACGGTTAAAGATAATATCAATATCCACA
The DNA here is from genome assembly GCA_036937905.1 of Salvia rosmarinus. NCBI lineage: Eukaryota > Viridiplantae > Streptophyta > Magnoliopsida > Lamiales > Lamiaceae > Salvia > Salvia rosmarinus. The sequence continues at coordinate 102,599 of JAODLM010000685.1, forward strand.
TTTTCTCACAAGATATAACTACAGATATAGATTGGTAATTCTGGTGAATGACAAAACGAACAAAACACTTTTCATACTCAGAAAATGCAATTCAACTGTTAAGAAGTCCCTTAGTATACAAAGCTCTAGGGCATCACATCATTTATCATTGAGCGAGTAATACAAAAACCAGATTTCAACTGGAAGGCTTGAAAGTTGCATGTCATCACCCACAAGTACACAAAGATTAGACAAAACATAATCTTCAGTCATTTAAATCTTCATAAAAGGAGCAAAACTAAGGCCAATTTGATTACCACAGACGCCAGTATAGATAAATCAAACACGGAAAAACTGTGATACGTGTTTAACCATTAGATAAAACATATCAGCTTGTTAGTAGCAATCAGCAAACATCTTATATGATCTTCACAACTGTTAATTCTAGAAAGATCAAGCGCAAGACAACATAGATGATCAATAAAACCTAAGCAATGCCATACCTGTGAGTGTTAACACTAAACTACTCACTTAGAGAACTCAAGCGTTCCAATGCATCAATATGTTTATCCAAGCGCCCAAGCAGAATACTACACAAAGCCACATTATATACGAACATCACTAGCATAAAAACTGAAAAGATAAAATATTGACACGCTTGAGCTTATCTGCAACTTTCACTGCATAGAGCTACCAAGTCCAACTGCCGTACGATCAAGGGGCAGTTATGGGATTATTCCCAAGGACATAAGTAAGACATGTACATAACGAAGTCACAAAAACAGCATCAACTAATATGCCAAGTTGATCTACATCATCTACTACTGCAGAGCAAAATTACAACTCGAGAAGCTCTTGATTCACTAAGCAGCCCTAATAACAAACACGGACACCTACAATTACAATTGCAAAGATCTTACCTTATTATGCAGCCTTGACAACCTTGTCATCACCTACGACATTAAGAATTGGGAGACTGCTAAGGAATTCATCGAGGCCCTCAAAAAACCCAATCCCTTCAATATTATCATCCTCCCCGCGGCTTGGTCCATTCCCTTGGATCGCCCTAGGAGCAGGCTCCTCAGCTTCGTTGCTGAATTCCACATTCAAATCCAACTTCTCAAAATTCTTAGCAACCCTGGCAGGTTGTTTCCTAGCATTATTAACGGCCACTTTTTTGCTCGAATCACCTGCCGTTTTATTAGAGGTCTCCACCCCATTTGGAGGTACCGAATCATCTTGCACATGTATATTCTTACCTTTATCGACCTGTGCTTTCTTAGCACTTCTACCGGGCGCCCCACTAGCCCCCTTTCCTTTAACAGTCCTTGCTTTCTTTTCCTTTTCTCCGCATCCTTATTCCAATCATCATCAGACCCACTCGACTCTGAAAGCTCAACAAAAACCTCATCCTCATCGACATATATCCTAGGAGTCGGGCTCTTCCGTGTAGTCTTTCCAGTATTATTCTTTCCGTCCCCTGCTTGCGGGCAAGTGAACATAGGTGAAAAGGGCGTCCAAGATGAGGCAGCAGCCTTGTTTTTCTCCCAGTTCTCCATAGAGAAACCCAAAGGCAAAAAGCCCCAACAGCAAAAGTACCCTTCCTGTCCATCCACCACTGGCGGTGGCGACGGAATTACCACCGCCTGAAACGCCTTCTTACAATTCTGACACCGCAGTGTGCAATCAGCATACAGCTTAGGATACTCATACATATAATAGCAATAAGGGCATGCCGTCCAGAAAGTCGATCCGTCGTAGTCTCCGGCCGCCCCCAATTTTTCCTCCTGCTCACTTGCTCCCTCCTCATCTTCCTCCTCGTTATCCTCTGATTTCTCTCCCACTTTCTCATCCACATTCAAATTAGGACTAGTTCTCTCATCAACACTAGAGAAATTTTGCGCAAGTGGAGAAGCAGCAGCATTCCCCTCAAACGTTGAGAAACCTTCTTGCGCCTGCTTACTCACCGGTTCACTACTTACTTTAGCCCCAGACGCACCCCCAAACGCAAGATTAGTACCCGAAGTAAAATTCATGAAATTCTGCGGCTCCCGGGTCGACCCGCAGCCAACCGGATCGGCCTGAGGGCTTGCATGTACCTGAACTTGCGAAAATGGGACGCCGCTGCTTTGCTGCTGAGGCGCGAGGCCGACGCTCGAGCTGCTACTGCCCCCGAAGAAAATGAAGTTCTGATGCATTGCCGGGAGCGGGTTGCTAAACGGGTCGGGTTGCTGCTGTGGCAGCGGCGGGGGAGGAGGCTGCGAGTAGAAGGAGATTTCTTTATCGTACAAGGATTTCCTCGTAGGGTTGGAGAGCACGCTCCACGCGTCCACGACGAGGCGGAAGGCCTGGTCAGCGAAGGGAAATTTGTTCTTCTGGGGGTTGAGCACGATAGCGAGGTTGCGGTAGTGGGCGGCGACGGCCTCCGGTTCGCGGTCCTGCTGCTGCGTGAGGCGGAGGATCGCGTACCAGTCCTGCTGGTTGTTCCCGATCCGGCGATCTCCGGCGAGGAGGTGTCGACGACGGCGAGGATTTGGTCGGCGGGGAGAGCGTGGGGTCAGAGTCACGCGCGCGGGTAGCGAACGACTTGCTCCCCATCAGGTCGCGCGCCGACAGCAGCTTCTCGGCGATTGTCAGCCACCGTAGGGCCTCCGCGCGTGGTGGTCGTCGGGAAAAACGGGTGCTCCATTTTTAGGTTAATTCAATTTTGCAGAAAATTGGGAATTTGGGAACTGCAGAATTTGTAAAATAGGGAGAAAATGGGAAGGGGAGAATACGGGGGTAGGCATAGAGGAGTGAGAGTATAGTGTAGAAGTACGAGAAAGGGGTGGGCTTTTGGAAGGACAAGGGCTGAGTGGCTAGTGAGGAGGGTATAATGGGGAATTCATAGGGTCTGACTCCAGCTCGATAGAATAGAGTGATGTTCGTTAAAAGCTGTAGGATATATCTGTGTGCGTACACTCATATACAATACACAATTTAATTAGATTGGATTCCCAGAATCAGTCATGTATTTTGTACTACGTTAAAATGAAAATTTTCAGAAAACGTATAAATGTGTTACATTTACTTAGTTTAATGGTTAATTGCAAAAATATTCATCAGTCCTCACCAATTTTGGGTTTTGATTTTTAATAGCTTTATAAATTTTGTAATAAAAATTTTGTATTTAAATTTTTGGACAAAGGTATAAAAAACAATGTTTTATCAAAAATCACAAAAACCTCTTATTGTGAATTTGTGATGTTTTTTTATGTAACTTAACTCCTACCGTACTTAAAAATGGCGCAAGTCGCTCATGTCACAGATGAGCCTTTAACTTTGTTAACAAAATTGAAACTTTTTCTTCTTCTTTTTTTTTCTCTTTTTTTTCTTCCAACAATGTTAATTTAGTGGTGATGGGACAAAAACACTCCCAGATGTTACAATGAAAATCACATAAACTCTTATCGTTATATTTTTTGCAACTTAATTTAATTTAATCAACAAAATGTCGATGGATTGGAAATGAGGTTATATATTTGAAGCTTCGTCAATAGGGTGAGTATTTGGACTTAAGAAATTCGAACAGAAAAATTCAAAATTTATATTCAATATTCGAATCGAACTGTCCAAAAAATTCAAAAAATTCGGGACAAAATCGAAACTGAATTATTTATTTATTTTATTTATGTTTTATTTTAACAAAATATATTTTATTTTTCCAATTTTGGTTAGAATATAGGAATTAGAATTAGATAAGAATTTAACAAAAATTTGTAAGGATGAAAAAATCTTATCCAAATGGAATATTCGAAAAATTGATCTGAATTCAATATTTAATTTGGTTACGATTGCACTGCCAACAACACTGCCTAGAGCCTATATGTTATGGCTCCAATGAATATGGGAGAAAAAATATCTAAATTCGAAAATAAATCAAACTGGAATATTGGATTTGTATATTGGGTTCAATTCGTTTTTTTAAAATTTGTATTAGGATTTAAAAATTCTTTCAAATTTCATTTTCGATGATCGGCATTTTCATAACCAAACAAATCTAAATCCAAATTATATATATTGATATATATATATATATATATTTGATATAATTTTAATTTTAATTAAGTATATCATAACAATAACTGTATGAAACATTGAATGATAAATTATATTTTTAATTAAAATAAAATTTTAAACAATAAAAAAAATAGATTTTAGTTTTGTATTTTCATATTTTTGGATAATTCGGTTCGGTTCAAATTTTCTGACAATTCGATTATGCTTGATTCGTTTAAAAAAAATTACCAAATTCAATTAGGTTTGGTTTTAGTAAAAGCTTAATTAAATACTCACCCCTACTGACAAAATCTCGCCTCTACAGTTCTGTTTCCAATCAATTGACAGTTTGTTGATTAAATTAAATTAAATTAAATTATGAAAAATATAACCATAGAGATTTATTGAATTTTGTTAAAATGTCCAGGAGTGTTTTTGCCCTGTTGCTACTAAATTAATCTTATTGGAAAAGGAAGAAGAAAAAACGGTATTTTGTTAACAATGTTAAAGGTTCTGTCTGTGACATGGGCTGTTTGCTCCATTTTTAAATAAGGTAGAGATTAAAAGTTGCACAAAAACATAATAATAATAATAATAATAATAATAATAATAATAATAATAATAATAATAATAATAATAATAATAATAATAATAATAATAATAGTTTATGTAATTTTTGTTAAGTTCTGCAGACTACCCGTGAATACTCACCGGTATGAAAAGTTCTTAATGTTAATTGAGTATCCGGTTCTCCAATCGATTGGCCAGCAATAATACCTACGGCTTGTTGGTGAGCTAGTTCGGGATCCGACTTGACCTATATGAGAAAGTTCTACGTTACCCATAATATGTGGAAGTATCGACGTAATTTCATAGAGTATTCAGTCTGAATGCTACATGAAGAACATAAGCCAGATGACGGAGCGGGAAGACCTAGGATGTAGAAGATCATCCCATGAGTGCTTCGATAGATTTGGATTCATATAGATATCCACAAAATATTAGAGGGTTATTTTTTCACCTTTCGCCTTTTTCATTATTAACCCTTATTTTAGCATGTAAGTTCTAAAACAGTCCTCTTATTACATGGAACAATGTATCATTTTTTATTTTCTATAACTTTATTCTTCAAATCCTATTAAAAATTTTGGGGAGATGAACATTGGGCTAAGTAGGTAATATGTGACTAAAGATTGGGCTGAAATACTGGGCCTACGTAGTTGAAACTTGAAAGTGCAAATATATAGAAGTAGCCAAAAAAATAAGAAAATAAGTTTTATAGCTTTATTCATAAAACCATGAGTTTTTCAATCATTTTAGCTTAAAAGGACAAAATTATCATTATGACAGTTGAAAAAGATGCGTTGATGTTTACTTATTCTTTAAAAAAAAAAAGTCAACTACTTCTTTGATTCGAAATTAAAGAAGCAAATACGATAAAAGTGTAAGAGAGTTTGGTAAACATTAATTTGTGTAAGATAGTTCGGTAAATATTTATTAAAAAAAGTGTTGAGATTCAATTGAAATCATCGTAAGCAATAAACTAAAATTCAAAAAAAAAATCGTTAGGGGAAGCGAAAATTATTCGAACAAAAAACTGCATTTTTTCAAATAGCGGAACTCAAATCTGTGATATCGAGCATCGTTGTGTTAATGTGAATTAATATCTGTTTTCAATTTTTTAAAAATATTTTTCAGTACACAGTAATACACATAATTTTTTTTAATGATTTTATGTTACTGAAAATATAATTTTAATGTTTAGAACAAGAAAAATAATATATTCTTGAATACACGATTGTACACAATTGTATTTTTATGTTCCATATATGATTTTTTGTTGATTTTATATTACTGCATTGACTAATTTAATATTTAGTTATATTTAATGAGTTAATAACATATTAATTCGCACGTAGGAAGTGTATTAATGAACTGTATACAGTGCACGGATGTGCCGTGTATTGGTGAGTGATGTGCACCCAATCATCAGTGCTTGTCACTCATCCATGCATACCACACACGGATTCATTAGTACACGTTAATCAGTGTACGCCACTCATCTGTGCACGTGACACATCAGACTTCTTAGTTCTAACTCTATGAAGGATTCTCATGTTAACCATACATAGAATAACTAAACAAGCCAAAGCTCAAATAAACGACATAATAAATAAAGGCTGAAAATCTAATATAACTCATATGTTAAGTTTGCTATCATTTTTATCTCATATGTTAAGTTGCTATCATTTTTAACTATTTGTACAATTTTATCCTTAAATATAAAAAATCACAGTGATTCACACGCATGACACAATCCGTGCCAACCCTCCCTCCCCATTCCATACATTTCCGTGGCCAACCATCCTCCTTCCTCTCGCCGACGGCCAACCCTCTCTCTCTTTTCCGTGACCCATCCTCCCTTCCATCATTTCAAAGCTCGACGACCATCCTCTTGTCCTCTGGTGGCGTGACCCTCCTCTCCTTTTTGACGGTTGACCCTCCTCCTTTCCATTGCTTTTCCGCCAATCCAAAAATTATAAAGAAAATTGGTTGGTCACGGAAAATGGAAATGGGAAGGGAGAGGGGTCACGAGAAAGGAGAGATAAGGGTGGTCATGAGATGGAGGAGGAGGATGGATGGTCACGGAAACAGAGAGAGGATGGTTGGCCGCCGGAAAATGGGTTGGTCGCATGTTAGGGAGGATATTTTTGTAATTTTAATTAAAAATTGATAAAAATAGTAGCATGTTAGTATATGAGTTAAATTAGATAGTAATGTTAAGAATTGAGGCAATTCTCCCCATTAACACATAAATAAAGGCCTAATTAATAAATAAAATAATAAGTAATTAAAATAAACTAATTAATAACTAAAATCTCCTACATCATTTTTCATCAGATAATATGATTTTGTAACAGGTTTAGTCCAATAAATCATTTATTACCAAGCCTGACAAATCGAAGTTATTACTTCATTCGTCCCACCCAAGACGACACATTTCTTTTCGATACGATTATTTAGGAGAATGATATAAAATGATTAAATTGATAAAACGTAGATAGATCCAACAACTTTTGAAGAAATAATTATTTCCTAAAAATAAAACGAGTCATCTTGGATGGGACGACCTAAAAAGGAAAACAAGTCATCTTAGGTGAGATGGAGTGAGTACAATATTAGCAGAAAGTGATTTATGGATCAAAAACTACATTTGGCAAGCGGAGATGACACACAACCGCCAACATGGAGAAAACAAAGTCATTTCATATTTGAGATGAATACACAAGTTTAGCCTGATAATATGATTTTGTAATAGTTTAAGTCCAATAATTCATTGGAACATTTTTTTTCTATACGTTTATTAAGCTAAAATTTTCATAAAAATCATATCTTCACTTGAACTAGTGAATTCACCTCAAATGTGGAACAACATCGTTTTGTCTATGTTGACGGACGTGATTCACCTCCAATTGCCAACTGTGTTTTCTGACGTTGGAAATCACTTCCATGCTAAAATTATAATCATGAATACCGATTTATTAGGATTGGATAATGTATTAAAGATTTATCGACCAAAACTATAACATAGCCATATTATCATTGTTAAATTAGTGTATTTTCCGTATATTTATTTGATGTGAATCAGATGTATACTATTCAACAACAAAAAACTTGTGTATAATATTTCTTACTAAATACTATTAAATTACATTTACCTTGCAAGTACATTTGTTGGTGGAAAAGTAGCTCGGCGAGCTAGGTTTTTATGGCTAATAAATACTACTACTTACACCTTTACCAACGTCCAGGACGTTTAGTTTCAAGAAAGCAAAATATATTTATATATATTCCCATATTTATATAGTGTATATATGCTCACCCCACCCCTTATCTGGAATTCAGTGAGAAGTTTGGCAGCAGTACTTCAGGATGTGTATAACCGAATCGATGAGTTTCATCGGTTTAGGATGTGATTCGATTTCGGTTTGCTTATAAAATTAAGAATCAGAACTTATTTGGGTCGGTCGACGGTTTAACCAAACTGAGATTCAATTCGATTAAAACCAATCGAAATATCAGTTGGTTTCGGTTCGATCGAAGGCATGAGATCATTCAATTCAATCAAATTTTTTAATATAATTCGGTTATCGGTACAATCGATTAGATTCGCTTTTTAACTAAGATGCCCTAGCAGTTTCATTGACATATACCTTTGGAGGCCTTTCCGTTTCTCTCTCTATAGCCCCTTCTCTCTCATCCAGGTGATGCAAATCTTCCCTGAATTAGCATATATAGCTCTTGCCAATTCTCTCCATTTTTATGCAAAATTTCTGGTACTACTCTCTAACTCTTCTGTGTATTTAAAATAAAGAAAAAGTACTCTTTCCTAGTTGTTAATATATATATATATAATTATTTTGCATTTGGGAGAAGAATTTGAGGTGAGGGTTTTCTTGTCGTTGAGTTCCGCTTTGTCTTTGAGGATATTTCTTTGCAATATTTTTATGTAAAGCCCATGTCTTAAAAACCTACGCATATACATCCCATGTACGGTCTTGGTTTCGCAGTTTTCGAATGTAGTAGCTAATGTTAATAAAGTAGATGTATTGTATTTGATGTATATTATATTTATAGCAATCTTGGTCTAACTAGTGTGGTTTCTGGGGGCAGTGTTTGATCAAAAATGGTGAGGCAAAAGATTGAGATAAGGAGGATCGATAGCTTGCCAGCGAGGCAGGTGACCTTCTCCAAGAGGAGAAAAGGGCTTTTCAAGAAAGCTAGAGAGCTCTCCACTCTCTGCGATGCTGAGATTGCCCTTATTGTTTTCTCGGCCTCCGGCAAACTCTTCGATTATTCTTCCTCAAGGTTCTCTCTCTCTCTCTCTCTAACTCACACACACACACACACTCACACAAGAAGTGATGTGCGTCTTTTGGCTTACGGGAGGTTAATTGTCTGTTTAGACCTTGATAGGATCGCCCAACTACTGGGCCCAAAGATCGGGCCCAATACAATTAAACGACATCGCTCGGCCCAGGACAAGTTCGGCCTATGAAGAATCTCGGCCAGGTGGGAACGCAGAAAACTCACCATATCTAAAAGAATCCTAATCCAAGAGGATAGGATCTCGAATCCTAGTTAGAAGACTCGGATTCGAGATCTGGTCAATACATTGTGTATAAATAGAGGCTAGATGAGACGCACATAGATTCATTCACTCTCTTTGTAATCACTTCTTATACTTTCAATACACATACTCTCTCTCTCGCCCGTGGACGTAGATCTTATTCACGATCGAACCACGTAAATCATAGTGTTCTTCTCACATTTATTTCCTAACAAATTTAAGATCGATCACTTTGGCGCACGCCTCGGGAAACGAAATTTTGTGTTTCGATCAACCTTTGTTTAGGAAGTAATCATGACCAGTACACGGAAGCCACGCCTCGGGACCGTCGCGGCAACAACAACGCCGACGGCGAAGGGAACGCCGAGCTCAACTCGGGAAGAGCCCAATCGGGAAGGAACCCCAGGGGCATGTCCAAAGTCTCGACGAGCACGGACACCCGCCTGCAGGAGGCGGGTTACCATAGCGAAGACAATCGTAGCAACAATCCGGAAACTCGGCTCATAGTAAACCTCGACGACGTCGTCGAGGATTTCTCGAGAAAAACAAGAGAGCTTTCTCGGTTCCTCGGTCAAGCATGTGGTCGCCACGTCCCGAAGAACAGAACAAGCCTCATCTAGAAACGAGGCATCACAACGAAAGGTCGGGGCCCAAACCGACCCGCAAGCGAACCAAAGAACGGGAGAGGACGTCGTGATCGCCGCTGCCAGCCCGATCGCCGAATAAATCCATCCATCGAACTCCGCCCGATCTCCGGGACGGCAGCGCAGAAAAGGCATCGGGCCGCCGCGAGGCCGGTCCGAGTCACCTAAATGAGTTCGATCGTCGAACTCCGTCCCGATCTCGGAGGACGGCCGATGGATACGGAAGATAGTCACCCGTGCTCAAATAGGATACTCAACACTTCTCCGGATAAATACGGGTTCCAAGCATCGCCCTACGACGGGTCGAGGATCCACAGAACTTCCTCTCGCAGTTCAATACAACATGATCAACCAAAAGCTCATTTCGGTTCACATGTGTAAACTCTTCCGGAGTTACTCGTCGACAACGCCCGCAGTGGTTCGACGACCTACCCACGGAAGCATCGGCCCTATCGCGACCGATGGCTGCCTTCCATCAAGGTTCTTCCAAAGGCGGAATCAAAACGCCATCGACACCTCCTCACCATAAGGCAAAGCCGAATGAGTCCATCAGCGACTTCATGACAAGGTTTAACAAGGAGTGCACGAAGGTCGAAGACGTGAACGACTGTTAGTCATCTCGGCCTTCCAAAACGGCATCTTGCGGGGCCTTATATCGAGATCGCTGGCACGAACCTCGATCGCAATGTAGCCATGGCGATAGCCAATCGGTTCGCCAAAGCGGACGAGGCGACAAGAGAAAGCGCCAAGCGTACAAAGCCGGACCTCGGAAAAGGAAGAAGAGACGAAGGAAGGAAGATCGGAACCAAGGCCGCGAGCGCCGATGATTACATCGCCTAATAAAATCCGAGCTCGGTCCACGCGACGCCTCTAACGACCTCAATACACCCCGCTGACGGGCCGAGGCGTAAATCTCACGACTCCATATGAACTGCTCGAGAAGCCTCGACCGATGACGGGAGGAAAGAGGTGCCGACCTACGGATAAATCGCTCATTCCATGATGATTACGGCACGACATCGAAGAGTGCAACGAGCTCATGGGTGAAATTGAGATGCTAGTTCGGGACGGATCCTCGAAGAAATACCGAGGGATGAGTCGTCAAACCGACCAAAGTCAAAAGAAGAAAAAGAGGAAGAGGAAATTGTGCCCCTACAAAAAAAAAAAGCAAAGACCGCGAGGAAGGAGATGACGAGCCTCATTATGACGGGATCTCCACAATTACGGGCTCCCCGTGGAGTCATGAAGTCCTCTCGAAGGCCAATGCCCAAGTCCTAGAACCAATGAACCCACCAATAAGAGGTTCGAGAAAGGACGGCGATCACCTTCTCCGAAGACGACCCGTTCATGACGAGACCCACCGGGATGCATTGGTGATCCGGTAGTGGTCGCAAATAAGTTGGTGAAACGCGTTTACATCGACAATGGCGCATCGGTGAGCATCCTTTTAAGGAATGCTTGACAAGCTAGGAGTGGAAGACGCGCCGCACAAGCCCCATTTGCCACTCCAAGCTTCGTCCGGGAAGAGCGCGCCCGGAAGGAATAATCGAGCTACCCGTCACGGTGGGAAAGCACCAACGACCTCGACCAAGGTGGTGCGGTTCAGTAGTGAAGGCCAACTCGCCGTATAACATCATACTAGGCGAGATTGGGTGAACGTCATAAGGGCGGTATGCTCAACGCGTACCACCGACGATAAAATACCCACCACGAGGGAACGGCCGTGATCCGAGGCGATCGAAGCAAGCGAGTGTATGCAAGTTGCCTTTACGAGGTGCGGGACCTCGGTCCAACACCCACAAGCATAGCAATTAAAGAAACCCAAGAGTTGGAGTCCGAAGTACATCGCCACTCCACGACAATCGGTGGAAGAGGTCGCATTGTCTGACAAAGAGGAGCCATTGAAGGTCGCCCGTGTTGGTTTCACCACGACACCGAAGTGAAGGATCGATCATCCAACTCCTAAGGGAATTCGAGACGTGTTTGCTTGGTCTCCCTCGACATGACCGGAGTCTCGCCGAGTATCATCACTCACCGCTCAATATCGACCGAACGACAAAGCCGGTTCGCGACAAAGAATCTTCGCGGCCGAACGGAACCAAGTCATTCATGACGAGGTGAACCACTATTAAAAGCACGCATCTTGCTCGAGGTCAAATATCCCACCGGATAGCCAACCCGTGATGGTGAAGAAAGGAGGAGGGGATGGCGAATGTGTATTGACTACACGACCTCAACAAGCATTGCCCAAAGGATTGCTATCCTTCCCAACATTGACAAGAAGGTCGACGCGTTGGTCGGGCACTGAAGTCTTGATTTCTTGGACTTATACAAAGGTATCACCAAGTCACGATGGATGACGAAGACGCGCCAAGACAAACCTTCATTACCGACTTTGGTCTTCAGATATAAAAAGATGCCATTCGGCCTTAAAATGCAGGGCTACCTATCAAAGGATGGTGGACAAAATATTTCAGCCCTACATAGGTCTGAATGTGGAGGTATACGAGACGACATCGTCGTCAAAAGCAAGGAAGAAGCCGCATGTGTGGTCGACCTCCGGATCGTCCTCGGCCTTCTTCTAAGATCAACCTAAAGTCAATCCCGTAAATGCACGTTTCATATCCGGTCCGAAAGTTCTTAGGGTGTTGGGTTTCACAAGAAGGACTAAAAGCAAACCCGACCAAGGTCCAAACCATTTTGGGAATGAAGATGCGAAGACCATCCATGAGCGTACATTAAGTTGACAGTTGCATAGCCGCACTAAGCCGCTTTCTTTCAAAAGCAGCGGATAGCGACTACCCTTCTTCAAGATACTCAAAAAAAGCCCAAGTTCTCATGGGATGAGGCACAGTCCGTCTTGAAGACCTCAAGAGCTACCTCGCCAAGCTCCCCACTCTATCCGTCCCAAAGAGGAGAGGTTCTTTTCTCTACCTCGCCTCGGACGAATCCATAAGTGCAGTCCCGCACGAGAAGAAGGACGTCGGCTCCCGGTTTATTTCATCACCGAGCACTAAAAGGCCGGAAACGAGGTATCACCGAGAGGCTCGCTTAGCATTGGTAAATGCGCGAGGCTACGTCCGTATTTCCATGCACATCGCATACAAGTCCTCATCGATTACCCACTTGGCAAGTATTGACGAGCCGTAAGATCGGGAGAATCGCGAAATGGGCAATCGAATCGGGCGAGCACGATATATCCTTACGCCCGCCAGCCATCAAAGGTCAAGCCTCAGCGGATTTCCTTACCGAGGCTAACCGCCGAAAACCGAAGCCCACCGAGTCCGTGTCGACGATGCGAAGCCGAACCCATGGTTGAAACACCGAGAAAGGCGGCAACTCTACGTTGATGGGGCCGGAAACAAAAATGGAGCATGTATCTTACTCCCAGTCCGGACGACCAAGAGATCGCCTACTCACTTTGGTTCACATTCAAAATACGAACAACGAAGTGGAGTATGAGGCACCGATCGCAGGACTTCGCTCGCTCAAAGTCTCGAGATACGAGCCGTGCGAGTTCACAGCGACTCTCAAGTCGTCGTAAGCCAAATGTTGGGAAAATACGAGGCAAAAGCGGCGGAATGAAGAAGTATCTCGAAAAAGCAAAAGCACGCAACGGACTTTCACACTTCCGGATAGTTCGCATCGAGGGAGCAAAATAGCCGGTGACATCTTAAGTAAATTGGCCTCGACATCAACGAGCCCGCCAGAGAGGAAGTCAAAGCGGGAGCATAAGCGATGTCGAAGACGAGCCGAGGTCAACATAGTCTCGGATGAAGAACCCGATTGGATGACTCCCATTCGAGTACACGGAGAAGGGCGAATCGCCCCACGACAAGTTTGGAGGCTAGGAGGATCTGAACAAATCTGCGATATACAATTGAAAGGGAAGTCTGTCTGAAGTCATATCTCCAACTCTCTTAAGGTGCTTGGGTCCGAACCGAGCCAATTCGTTCTCACGAGAAATACAAGGTTCGTATGCGGAAGCCACATCGGACCCGGGCCTTGTCAAAGAAAGTCATGCGATGGGATACTATTGGCAACAATGTTCCAAGACTCAATGGACCTCGTAAAAGTGTCCAAGTGTCAAATCCATGGGAACATACCAAGGCTACCCTGCACCGACCTCACCTCCGCATGAGCCCTGGCCGTTTATGCAATGGGGATTGACATTGTGGGCCCTTTGTAAAGCACCGGGGCGGCTCAATTTTTAATTGTTGCGATCGACTACTTCACGAAGTGGGTAGAAGTTGAGCCCTGGCGAAAATCACAAGCAAGAACGCCTCAACTTCGTATGGAAGAACATAGTGTGTCGCTTCAAGATCCCCATATCCTCCTTTCGGATAACGGAACACAATTCACGGATAAGGCATTCAAAGATTGGTGTCAAGAGCTTGGATCCAACAAAGTTCACGTCGGTGGCCCATCCTCAAGCAAATGGTCGACGAAGTTACCAACAGACCATCGTAAAGGGTCTAAAACTCGTCTCGACCGAGCTAAAGGCCTGGGTGGAAAATTTACCGCAGTCCTATGGTCGCATCGAACAACGCCCGGACCTCGAGCGGAGAAACACCATACGTTTGGTGTATGGAACCGAAGCGATGATCCTGCGAGATCGGAGTATCGAGTCCTCGCACCATTGACTTCTCCGTCAAGCAAATGGGGAAAATCTACGAGCCGATCTAGACCTACTCGAAGAAAGAGAGACCTCGCCTACATCAGGAAGCTCGGTCAAGCAACAAGTAGCTCGGTATTACAACCGGTAGCGTTAAAACCGACAATTCCAAGTGGGCGACCTCGTACTCGACATAATGAAGTCAAGCAAAAGCAGCATTTCGGCAAGTTGGAAGCCACATGGGAAGGACCTTCACCGGGTCGACGAAGTCCTCGGCAAAGGGCCTATAAGCTCGCTCAATTGTCCGGTGAGCAATTACCCAACGCATGGCACATCATCCATCGAAGAAGTATTATGCATAAGTGTCGAGGTCGAGTCTTGTTCGGTCATATTTTTAAAGTCTGTTTAGAGTCCATCTTATTTGGTGGTCGCGTATCTTTTATCAATAAAATCTTTATTTTTACGAGTTCTACTTGTCACTAATGCATAATTAATCTTCGCATTATTTACCCTCTACGGAGGACAAATTCCCTCGACGGAGGTCAGATTACATTCGTTTCATACGAATGTAAATCTAAACGCGCGCATGCCTACATACGAGATCAGACTACCTTCGTTCATTCCGAAGCGTTCTCTCTATGTAGACGAGGGACCACCCTCCCGATGACCTCGCAAAAACAGAACCATTCCTACATACGAGATCGAGACTACCTTCGCTCATTCAAGCGTTCTCTATGTGACGAAGGGACCACCCTCCCGATGACCTCGCAAAGCGGGAACCATTCCTACATACGAGATCAGACTACCTTCGTTTATTTCGAAGCGTTCTCTCTATGTAGACGAAGGGGACCACCCCTCCCGATGACCTCGGCAAAAAACAGGAACCATTCCTACATACGAGATCAGACTACCTTCGTTCATTCCGAAGCGTTCTCTCTATGTAGACGAAGGGGACCACCCCTCCCGATGACCTCGGCAAAAAACAGGAACCATTCCTACATACGAGATCAGACTACCTTCGTTCATTCCGAAGCGTTCTCTCTATGTAGACGAAGGGGACCACCCCTCCCGACGACCTCGGCAAAAAAAGGAACCATCCCTACGTACGAGAACGATTTCTTTCGAAGCGGAATTCTCTACGAGGACGAACTACTTTGGCATATTACTCTTGTTCAAATACAAAGTCAACAAAAACCATTCTTATTAAATAGAAGATGTACAGTTACATTTACATTTTACGAGGGACGGAGGCGGATCGGGAAAAGTCGAGCCAATCCACAGAAAAATCGAATTCAGCAGCTCATCTATGCTAATCCTACCTCTACCTCGTCCTCGGTCTATATTACGGGCCCGGCCAGAGCGACCGCGGTCACTGCGACGCAGCTCTGAGCTCGGCCTCGACCACTTGATGGCCCGGTCTCGACGCATGGAGGGTCCACGACGTTCAAGAGCAATAGCACGCCTCTCTTGTGCGCGCCACTCCGGATCGTCATAATGTGGTTCATTTATTCTAGACTGAGAAGCTCCGGCAGAAGAAGAGGCCTCTGCATCCCGTCGAAGTATGTCGTCGAGTTGTGGTTGTCGAGTGATCACAGTTTTGTATATGCTCCCGAGCCTTTTCAATTCAGCGTACTGCTCCGTAAATTGCCAAGAGGTCCGCCATACCGCGCCTATACTCGAACAACGGCAGCAGCCTCGACAACCTCGCTTCTACTTCCGGATCGTCATCCCACCATTTGGTGGATAACCTCCTCGTACTCGGCATGCTCCTCGGCTATCACCTGGCCTCTCCTGGCGACCTCAAGCGCCTCCAATTCCAAAGGCGAGCACGGAGCTCGTCACGCTCTCCCGAGCGGCTCTACGCTTGACATCGACTCACTGACGTGACCAAGCTGCCTTTACATGGAGGAGTTCGACCTCTTTCAACTCAAGAGTCATGACGGGTCTTTGATTTGATTCAACCAAGGAGAAGCATCAAACATTTGTGAGACAAGCGAATCAAAAAAAAGATAAGTTTCTTGACATAAACTTGTAATTTTATTAACATGCCCTTAGGCGAAAAATTGTTGTACATTTACATTCAAAAAAAAAAAAAAAAAGACGAGGATCAAGTGACCCTCCGGAAGCTTCGCCATGTCCACGTTCGCGCCCGGCTGGATAGCCTCGGCCTCGGCCTCTTGAGAACGCCGAGTCTCGGCGCCCCGAAGCATCACCGTCTCCCGACCCTTTGCATGATCATCAGCGAGCCTCGGTCGGGATCCCGATCCACGGACAAAGCGCATGACTCCGCGGACAAAAGAAGCGGAGGAGGAGGCAAGGCTCGCAGCACGGAAGCTCTTCGGGCCGCGGACGAGCACATCAAAGTAGGCCCGTCTCGGGACGGCATCCTCGGTCTCCTCGCACCCATACTGCTTTGTCCAGATCTGGGTAGTCCTCGGCGACCTCTTGATTGCATCCGAGGCGGCTCGCTTGTTAAGCACATCGGCGCGCCCGAGACCATTCCCAGAAGCCCGCCGGCAGAATGCCTCTCCGCTGGGCGCGGCGTTTCTCCACGAGAGCTCGCCATGTCCGCCTCCCGACGGCGAACTGTTCCACCTCGCCTTCATCGAGGCAACCTCGGCCTCGCCGCCGGCCTAGCCGCCTCCCGCCACTGTTGCCTCGCCGACCGCCCTAGCCATTGCCTCAATGGCCGTCGCGTCCGCCGCTCTGTTTGACGAGGTCCGGATCTTAGCTTGACCTCGGACATTTCTTGAGCAAGGAGGTATTCGACTCCACCTCCCGAGCATACCGGCCACCCGTCAACCGCGACACGGCGCCTTCAAGTAATCCGATATAAGATCGGATACTTCGACACCTCGGCCGCCACGTCCGCGACCCCTATACAAAATATATATCAGTCGAGAAGAACACAATTTGGTTACTACCGCACAAGGTATAAGGACTAGTACAGACCTCGTGAAAGAGACGAGGCGGTTTGGAACCGACGATTCAAGACTCACCTCAGAAGAACCGAGACTCGGGACTTCATCCTTCCGCCTCTTCAAGCGCTTCGGTGGCTGCGGTGAAGGGGATCTCGAAGGCCCCACATTCATTTCGAGCAGATCCTCGAAATCCTTCAAGGTCGGAGACCTCGGCTCGCCACCGAGATCGGTTCGCCACGGAGATCGGCTCTTCCTTTCTTCTTCCTTTCCTTCAGCGGGTTCACTACAAGGAAACACGTGGGTCAGCATCAATACATAACTCATGAAATAAAGAAAAGAAGAAGAGAAGAAGAGGCCTCACCCTTCACCGACTCCACCGTGGAGGTAGGATCATAAGGGCCGAGCCCCGCCCGCAAGCTCGGCCTCGGAGAAGACCTCGTCAACAAGGCCAATTTTGTCCAAAGATCTCCTCCAAGTCACCAAGCCCTTGTCGACGACACATCGGCGATCTTGTCGATCGCCATGCGAACTCCATTGTCTCGAAACCGGCGGAAGAAGAACTTCTTCGCGGGTTGAGATCTTCGACTTAATTTTGGCTTTGAATTTCCTACGGGTGATAGATAATACCACCCGAACCGCCTTCAATTGCAAAAGCGAAGGACAAGCGCTAAGGTCAAAGGAAAATTATGCTATAGGCATGACACCTGAGGCGGTCATATGCGGAATGAGTTCGGCGAGAGTTGGGCAAGAGATAGACCAAACATCTCTTGGAACTCGACGATACGTAAGGAAAGGAAGGCGAAGACCGCTTTGAAATTTGTCCTCGTGACACGGTGATAAAACCATCCGGAGGGGCACAAGCCCTATCCTCCGGACGGGGGGCAACGAACTCGATACTAGGGGGAATACTATATTGATAACATATATCCCTAATTTCAGATATACCTAGGATTGAAGAGAAGGAAGACACTTTGCCGCAATCCCCCACTGAGGGGAAACGCAGACTACACTCAGAAAGGGGCATATGAATACGGGTAAAACAAAGACACTAAACCGGACGGAAGCAGACATGATTTGTGATCGAAGACTCGTTAATAGAAGAGGTAGCCATTACTTACTTTTGGTTATCGATGAAGAAGAGAGGCTTCAAGTCGTCAATAAGCAGAAGACAGTGTTTTCGCAAAAGGCGAGAGGTTTTGAAAATCGAGAAATGAGCAAGTGATAAGAGATATTGCGTATCAAGGAAGACATTCCCTAATATGCACTTTATCGGGAATCCAACCGTTGCCAATTTAATGCGCATTAAATGCGTATCCGCGTCGAAGACTTAGCAACGGCAGAAATCCGTCTTGACCTCGACTGCGCCCGCCGGTGAAGCGGTCGAAGACCTCGGCCTAACGCCTCGTCGGTGAAGTTAATCAAAGACCTCGCCTAACGCCTCGTCGAAGTGAAGCGAATGGACATCGCCTAACGCCGCGTCGTGAAGTTAATCAAAGACCTCGCCTAACGCCCGTCAAGTGAAGCGATAATGGACATCGCCTATCGCCTCGTCGGTGAAGTTAATCAAAGACCTCGCCTAACGCCCGTCGGTGAAGCAGACAGAAGACCTCGCCTAACGCCGCCGTCGGTGAAGCGATGTGGACATCGCCTAACGCCCGTCGGTGAAGCGGTCGAAGACCTCGCCTATCGCCTCGTCGGTGAAGTTAATCGAAGACCTCGCCTATCGCCTCGCCGGTGAAGCCAATCGAAGACATCGGCGGACACATCATGCGCGCACAACATTCGATATCGACGCCAAAACATTGAAAAGAATGTAAGATCGTCAAACCCGCTTCGTCACAACAACCCCAATCCAAAGATGACCTCGTTTTGCGTCTTTTGGGGGTTGTGATAGATATCTGCCCAACTACGAGCCCAAGCATCGTGCCCAATACAATTAAACCTGACATCAAGCTCGGCCTGGACAAGTTCGGCCTATGAAGAATCCTGAAGCCAGTGGGAACGCAGAAAACTCAGTCATATCTAAAAGAATCCTAATCCAAGAAGGGATAGGATCTCGAATCCTAGTTAGAGAAGACTCCGGATTCGAGATCTAGGTCAATACATTGTGTATAAATAGAGGCTAGATGAGACGACATAGATTCATTCACTCTCTTTGTAATCACTTCTTATACTTTCAATACACATACTCTCTCTCTTGCCCCGTGGACGTAGATCTTATTCACAGATCGAACCACGTAAATCCTTGGTGTTCTTCTCACATTTATTTCCCTAACAAATTTAAGATCGATCAGACCTAATTAAGCTACGTTCTTGATGAATTAATTAATATATAGATCTTACATCTCGAAACGAACTAAGATGGAATATATGCTTTACTCAAAATCAAATCTATGGTAATTGCTTTTCCTTACTATACCATGTATGTATTCACCAAGAATATATAAAACTGATGGCAGTACAATATAGGGGGCTTTTCACACACACACACACATCCAGGGGGTGGGGGGGGGGGGTTCTCGGTACCAGTTCAACGAAATCTTTCGTAACTAGCTAGTCTGAGATTTTATGATGTACTAACTCATTGTGATGCAAATTAAAGTGAAAAAAAATGTACAAGCTAGGTACTAACTTTGCTGCAAAGTTTTTCTTATTAACATATATATTAATCTAAGCACCTAATTTTGATCTTTTTAATTTGAATTAAGTACATATATAGAGATTTAATTAATATGTGAGAAAGAGATTAGAGCTTACAAGTTGCAAAACATATAGCGAGCAAGAAAGAGACAGCAGTTGCTGGAATTGTACAGAGAGACAGACAAAGAATCTCATGCATTTTATAAATAAATGTGATGAAGGAAGAAAAGTAAGACTAAGGTACCATATGCATACACATATATAACTAACTTCTTTTAGATAACATGTATACCCTCTTCTTCATATGTAACTCAGTTCAGATTGTGGGTATATATATATATATATATATATATATATATATATATATATATATATATATATGTGTGTGTGTGTGTGTGCGCAAATAAGCTGGAGAATTTGTAAGTCTTAACTTTCATGTTTAAGTTCAGTACTTATTTACAAGATAATTAATGTTAGTATAAGGATAAATATAAGATCACAACTCATGAAGAAACTTTGTTAAAATTTGCAAACTAAATAGACATGAAGACTGAATTAAAACCCATCATATATATATTGAATTATCCAAGTAATTAATTTTGATGTTATTACATCTAAAATAATTACTTACAAGCAAAGCTTGCAGCTTAGTGAAATTCATCCAATATCATTATTAATATATATTTAACTATATGCATGTGTCTAGATATGTTATTGTCAATAGGCACTTCCCCCTAATATATTAACATATTTCAGACTTAGGACTTATTTAGGACTTAGGACTTATTTAGGACTTAGGACTTATTTAGTATATATATGTTGTCAATATGTTGATTCTGCCGTGTGGTTTGCAAGTTATCAAGATACTGAAAAAAGTGAATATAGATTGCCTTAATGGAAAAATGGACTAGTAAAAATGGTGGTTCTTGATTTAGAATTAATTTATGAAAACAGATGGGAGATTCGAATCTACAATTGTAGTAGATAATTTTAGTATACTCAGTTATTTAAATTCGATTTCGGATGAATAATTAATTAATGTACAAAGTTGATTACTAATTTGAACATAGAAAAATTGAGTGTAGAGTGTGGGAGATATGGAAAGCCATATTGCATATTGGAAAGCACCATCTGAGACTGCACGTCCGCACAAGCACATGGCTGTGGCATTAAACACTTTATAATATCCCTACGATTTTGCTATACAAAATATTCTCTAGTTAGTGCATTTGAGAAGCCTTAAGCAACAAATTAGAACGCAAATTAGCAATTATTTTGTTTATACAAATCTGTAGATTTTGGTATCAGATTGATATAATCCGAATACAAATTCTAGATATAGATGTTGTGGTTCATTTGTATCAAGGGTAACGATCAATAGTGCTTATTCAGCTAAACTGAGAAAATAATTACATATATGAATCGATGTGCCGCTTTCTTGAGACCAATCTGCTCTAGTTTTGAATTCAGCTAATATAATTGTTAAAGGGTATTTTGAAATGCATATTTGTTTATAACTTTGTGGTCTCTTGCAGCATGATACAACTCATCCAAAAGCATGGTTTCCACACAGAGACATGCAAACTACTTAGGCAACAACCCCTCCACATTCAGGTAAGCGTCATTATTTTTATGGTAAATATCAGTTTATGTCCCAACGTTTTTGATTTTTTACTTAATGTCCCAATGTAAACATATTATTATTTTGGTCTCAAACTTTTTAGAAAATTTCTATTAATGTCATGTCGATCAATTTCAGACATACAAATGCTTACGTGACTCCTGGAATTCCATGTTGGACTCCACGTCAGTATAAAAATTAAATAAAACATAGAAAACCCCCTTCAAAATGGCGTCGTTCCATTTCTTGTCCACATCAATATAATGGAAGAAATGAAACGACGTCGTTTTGGATGAACTTTTCTACATTTTTATTTTATTTGTATATTGACTTTGAATCCAAAATGAAATTTCGGCAACGTTTGGACACCGGAAATTGATCAACATGATATTAATAGATTTTTTTAAAAATGTTAGGAGCCAAAATAACTATGTGCATTAAATGAAAAGTCGCGAAACGTTACATAAACTGATATTTACCCCTTTTTTGCCACTATGAGTGATTAACTATATAGTGTTTGATTGAAATATACTGCAATCTTCACTTATTTATTCTTTTGATATAGAATTCTGTATTGATCCTAATATCTCGACTTATAGTGAAGATGTCATTCGTTCTACTAGATTCATGTTTAATAAATTCTGAGATATTAGCTACGTACGTGTAATATTTGACAATTGCTTACCTCAGCATCCTGTGAATATTATTAATCAACTTCATTTCTTTGTTGACTACATTCCCTGATAATTTTGATTAAATGAACTCATGAGAAGAAGAAAAAAAGTATTGTTGTATCATGTATGTATATTATCTACATCAGTAAAATTATTTTGGTTTAATGATAAAAACACAATTATTTTCTTTTAATTTCTTTACTTAATTAGTAGATTTGGTCCATTAGTGCTGGAGTAGACACATGCAAATGGCACATATATATATGCTGGGAATGCATATAGTAATGAGCTTAGTGAATCATATTTATATGGTGATATCAGAATGCTTATATATATATATATATATATATATAGGGAGTGGATCAAATGAGAACCACATCTTTTTTGCGAACCATGCACAAGATGTTGAAGATGATGCACAATACAGTATAAAGTTGTGCATAACGAAAACTTTCTAAAATTATTTTGTTGTGCAACAATTTTAGAATGTTTTCGTTGTGCACAAATTTATAGGTTTTATTCATCAACTTTATATGTCTGTGCATAGTTATCAAGTTCTCAAAAAATGTGAGTTCTCACTGGATCCAACCCATATATATATATATATATATATATATTCACTTTATTAAACCATGGTTTCTAGGATTTTTTTTTTCAATCTATTACTATTTTTTATTGTCATTCTCGTTATTATATAAATTATCATCTCATGCATTTGTTGTGAAGTTAAAAATAATAAAATAGCCACTTTTGGCAGGGAAGTGATAGCCATGGCGCTCTCAGCAAGCAGCTTATGGAGCTCACCATTGAGCTAAAGTAATTGATGACAAACTTTATTATATATGCTATGATCGATACATCTATTATTTATTTATTTTAATTTTTTTATATATATTAGAGAACTTGAGGGAGAAAATCTCCAAGGGCTTGGCCTGGTCAATCTCATGAAGCTTGAGAAATTGGTTGAGGGAGCAATGAGCCGCGTCAGAAAAACTAAGGTATGGTCTATACGCCAACTACATGCAACCTAAATGTGTCTTCAATTTTTTCAATTTGGTGGCAGAATGAGAGGCTTGCAGATGAAATGACGAAGCTCAAGACAAGGGCAAGTGCTTCTATCTTCTACCTCACTAATTAATATAATTAGACCACGATTTTCATCATATGATAATGCAGGAATTCGAGCTGATGGAAGAATACTCACGGTTGAATAAGCACCAAATCGAGGTCATTTTTATTAGTTTGTTCTTTAATTTAGCTCCATTTATTAGCTTACGACAATATTTATCAATTAGGATATGCATGCTCAATTCAAATATACTACTAGACTTGTATGATAGAAATTTAATTTATGGATTTTGACTTGAATGAAATTGAATTTGAGACGCAGAAACACAGCACTGCAAGAAATGCTTTTGACCAAGGAAATGAGGCTATTGCCAACTGCAATGGCTCCGACACATTCCTCAAGCTGGGGTATGCTTATTATTACATTTAAATATTATTAATGATGTCTGAATTAGCTTAAACATAACATCCGTAGTCCTAGGCAGTGCGGATCCGTATTATTTTTTGACCAAAAAATTTAACCTTATATTCTTTTAGCACTCATCTGTCATCATCTCGATTTTAACTTTCTCCAACTATTTTTCTATCATATGAAACAAAATCGAAAATGTTAATAAATCTATATTATCGTGGCCACATTCGAAAAAAGTGAGATATTGGTGTGATCGTGTCTCATTCGTAGAAATATATAGTTGAAGAAAACATATATAAAACACTTTTTCCTAGTCTTGTTTATATATATATGATGAGACTTAAACTATTAATTATTGTCTTTCTCTGTTTGCAGGCTGCCCTATTCCAACTGTAACTGAGGTGAAACAGCGCAATTATTGAGAAATATATTACGACTACATATATGTTTTTTGTAAAGTTTGATATATACTGATGCATGCATGATTCTAGCTCTTCATGACCTGGTTTGTCGCCATGTAATAACATATTACATGGGAATTGAAGTACTATAATTTGAAACTTATAATCGTTTTTTGGTTTTTGCATCTTTTAGTATGTGTTTTATTTGGCTCGTAGCTATGTACGTATTGGTCAAATAAAGTATAAAACTAAGACGCAAATGTAAGTAATCTATATGATTTGGAGAATAATATATAATTCTAAATTTAATGTTACTATTAACAATTGTTTGATGATTATGTCACATGTAGTTATGTACCGTCCCGATGATAGAGCATCAGATTATAGACTAGGTGTTTTTATTAAGGTTCAAAACTATATATATATTTTGGTTTCAGAAGGTCACCTAAAATTATTTTTTTTGTTATGTTTAGAGAACTTCTTTATGGAAAATAGGACTTTGGAGACATTTTTTAATTTAAACATAAATTAAAAAATTTAAGGTTGTACTTATACAATAATTTGTTTATGAATTTATATTAGATTTTAAAGAATAAATAGATAGCTAATTATGTGTTTACTTATGTGAATATATATAGAAAATATTCAAATAAAAAACCTTTTTTTCATAAAAACCTATGAACAAATACACTTTATATATAAAGTTTATTGTACTACGATAATATTGATTAATAGTGTTGTCTTTTACCAGAATCAAGTAATGTATTAACTTTATA
This sequence comes from Salvia rosmarinus, assembly GCA_036937905.1. Taxonomy (NCBI): domain Eukaryota; kingdom Viridiplantae; phylum Streptophyta; class Magnoliopsida; order Lamiales; family Lamiaceae; genus Salvia; species Salvia rosmarinus. The sequence continues at coordinate 127,519 of JAODLM010000685.1, forward strand.
AGTAAAATGTATTTACTTTATGCATAAAGTGCATTGGTTCGTAAATTCTTTAAAAAAATATTTTTTATTATAGGTTATATAAATAAAATTTCTACGAACCAATACATTTTATGCAAAAAGTAAATACACTTTACATATAAAATTAATGCATTACTTGATCCGGGTAAAAAACAACACTGTGATGTGTTTTTTTTCTTTTCAAAACCAATTAAATGAATGTTATTAATTATTTACTAAATCTTGAGAGCTTTGGTCGTTATAATTATATATTGTTGGTGCGTTCCATTAACTTTTCGTTGTGGCATCTGTATTGTTCTTTATTATGCTGGGCCATGGTCCGTAGTACATTGAAATTGATTTTGTAACAAATGTTTATCAAGGTTGGTTTGAGTTGTCTCGTGTTTCAATATTGGAAAAATAAATCATATTTCAGTATCATAAATATAAATATTTTTATATTCCTTATTTGATAAATTACACGTGGCACATGTCCAACGTGTCACTTCTTGATGAAAACTCTTCTTGCTCAAATTTTATACTCAATATATGAAATAATATATATATATATATATATATATATATATATATATATATATATAGGATATAGATCATATAGGAATGCTAAGTATTGTGAGAAATAGGAATAAATCCTATCCATTTATTAACATCAATCAGTGGTATAGATTTAACTAACGTGTGCTGAATATTGTGTAAAATATGCAATGCTTTAGACTTCAGAAAATAATGCTAAGGATATTTGTGTAAATTTGGTAAACACAAAACCGTTACTTACCTATTTTTGTGGGATTACATATCTTCTATTTATGGATTGGTGTATGTTTTCAACGCAAATAACATATTCTTGCAAAAACCATAATTCATTATTGTTTGATAACTTTCTTTGTGTTATAGGATTCATGGAAAAGCAAGGTAATTTTTCGTGATGTTCTGAGATTCATGAAAAACATGTTAATGATATTCCTCTTTATGTTGCACTTATAAGGTATATTTGTTGCATTTACTTTGAATCACCATTGCTCGAAATATTTAAGTTGTCATTTTATTGAATGTTCTTCGTTTGTTTATTTGAACCAGTAATTTTTTTATTTTATTTTTATCCCTATTTGAAGTTTACGTTATTCATTTCTTTTGGCTGCTTAGTTTATATTTCTTGAACTTTGATGTGTCTTAATCAATCTGTGTAGCATTTTTGTTTCATTAATCTATTCAGCGTTAGATTAAGTTATGTTGCACTATTACGGTATACATGTTGCATTTTCTACGTAGTACCTTTGCACATTATTTATAAATCAGAATTTTCTTTAAAGTGTTTCTAATAATAAGCACTTAATAATTTATTTATAAATTTATTACTATGTTAACCGTTACCTACCTATTATTGTGGGATTACATATCTTCTATTTATGGATTGGTTTATCCTAAGGATATATTGTTTTCGACGCACAGAACATATTCAATGCAAGACAATCAACGTTATATGCAACACAAATAATACAACAAAATTGAAAATATGTTTGCAAATATAACACAAATGCTACGAAATCATAATTTTGTGCAATACTATTAATGCAATGTGCCAAAAATCAAAACATATTAAGTTTTGACAGTATATTATGTCTAAACAGTTAAAAATATACAGAGTCATATTCATGTGCAACAGATATACATAATGTGTTGTATTCATGCCTTCCATATGCAATAATATAATTCGTGCCAAGACATACAATAACATATATTTAATTATAAGTGCAATTAAAATACAGATGCTAAACAATCAACTTTATATGCAACACAAATAATACAATGTGCATTAAGTACCTTTATATTGTTATTGTGCAATGATATATAGAATCAGAATTGAAAATATGTTTGCAAATATAACACAAATGCTACGAAATCATAATTTTGTGCAATACTATTAATGCAATGTGCCAAGAATCAAAACATGTAAAGTTTTGACAGTATATTATGTCTAAACAGTTAAAAATATACAGAGTCATATTCATGTGCAAAAGATATAAATAATGTGTTGTATTCATGCCTTCCATATGCAATAATATGGAACGAGATTTGGGCAAATCTTTGTCATGGAGTTAATATCTGGTTCTTCACACAGCTGTTTTCATGGAACGAGATTTGGGCAAATCTTTGTCATGGATTGGATGACATATTTTTAATGAATCTCCCTTTTTTACCCCTATACGATTTAAACAAGGATCTCAGTGTTTTTTACAGTAATTAAATGAGGTTTTGTAATTAATGATTTAAGAATAAATCTGTCCGTTAATTTGTATGGAATCAATGGATGAGATGTATTCCTATTTCCTACACTTAATACCTTTCTCACCATAACCACCCCCTATATATATATATATATAAAAATGAATTGTTTAAATAGTTATCGACCAATCTACCATTTAATTCTATATCATTTTCCTCAAAACATTGTACGCGCGTTAGCTATAAATTACACATTAATTATTTGCGAAGTATAAATTGATTTATTATTTTTTTATGACGAGAAGAATCCAAGTAATTAATAGCTTCTCGTATATGCACCACATATAAGTTTTGTTTCCGTGTAAAAGTCTATAATTTATACATGGAAGAATATAATGTTATATATTGAAAAACAATTGACTTGGATAATTATTGTAATATACCCACATTTTTCGATATATATGGTAGTTCAGTTGATAATTTCTATTCTTACTTCTCTTGAAAAAAGATTTTTTTTTTTTTTTGCAATTCTTACAATATAACCCCTAGACATAACGACTTTATGGTTAAAAACGAATTTACGGTTCAAAAAATTTATGCTGCCATCAACTGCGGCGAGGACTCGCTCTTCTGCTAAATCTCCCGCGCTCTTCGATCTTCATTTGCGCGTTAATATTACTCTTTCCTCCCTCCATTTCTTTTCTTACATTCTTCTCATTTCTTTTCAGATCTTCATCACTCTCGCAATCCATCTTCTTTTTAGTGTCTGAAAAAAAACATTAGTGTTCAATAGGCATGGATGAAGAGTACGATGTTATTGTTCTCGGCACTGGTCTCAAAGAATGTATTCTCAGTGGCCTTCTCTCCGTTGATGGCTTAAAAGTAAGTTAATCTTACTCGTTGATTTCGTTTGTGGGGTGGAAAAGGATTATTTCAAATCTGCATGAACCTGTTTGAGTCTTGTTAAGATGCAGCCAATTTTGTATGCTAACCATCTAAATGTTGTTTTTTATTGATTCTATGGTGTTTGGTACCTCGTCAATATGTAGCGTTGTAAAACATAAAAAAATATAAATAAATAAATAAATAAAAAATCAACCGTAATGAAGAATTGCTGACTAAATTTGTGTTTTTTGGGTTGATTAAAAATACCATCCAAAAACGTACACAGTAAAATTGAATATCTCTGTTGTTGCTTACTTGATTATCTTGCCACGCGATGGAAAGCTCTTTAAGCTTTCTTGAATTATTATCCATACATATAAAAATGCTTTCCGTAGTGATTTGAATGAAGTAAATGTTGTTGTTCCTTCGGGGGCATCCAAATGGTGTGATTTTAGGGAAAGGGGAGACGAAAAAGGAAGTGCATTTTAATAAACAACTAATCTTACATCATTATGGAGTTTCCATCTTTTTGGTTTTTCAAAATAGGTGCTACACATGGACAAAAATGACTATTATGGAGGAGAGTCCAGCTCACTCAATTTGATCCAGGTAATGTTAGACAACTATGTTCATTTCTGATCCATTTTAACTATTACATTTTATACATCATGTGATTAATCTCCCATATATGTAACCAAATGTTTATGTTATCTATTTGAAAGTAACAAAGTGAAGAAGTTCAGATTTGATATCTCGTTTTCTTTAGCTCTGGAAGCGCTTCAGGGGAGAGGAGCATCCGCCCGAGAATTTAGGCGCAAGCAGAGAATACAACGTTGATATGATCCCAAAGGTATTAGAATTCATTTATTTGATACCTAATTTGTTGTTTGTTTATATTGGTGAAAATGAGATTTTATTTGATTATATTGTAGTTCATGATGGCGAATGGAACTCTGGTACGGGTTTTGATTCATGCGAATGTCACCAAGTACCTCAACTTCAAGGCGGTAGATGGTAGTTTCGTCTACAATAAAGGAAAGGTGTGATGCTTAATGAAAGTTTACTAGCTTTCTGTTTTGCCTTTTGTGTTTCTTGTTCAACCTTGACTAGGAACTATGCTGCAGATCCACAAGGTCCCGGCAACTGATGTCGAGGCACTGAAATCCCCGCTAATGGGGCTATTTGAGAAGAGGCGCGCGCGCAAGTTCTTTGTTTTTGTTCAAGACTTTGACGAGAGCAATCCCAAGACTCACCATGGGATGGATTTAAACACAATCACAGCAAGACAACTTATCTCGTTAGTTTTTCATACTTCTTGTGATGTTGAAATGGAATGCGAATATATTATTGTTGCACAATGGCCTTTCTGTTTAAATTTCCGACTACAACCTTGTGTTCTCTAATATGCAGAAAGTATGAACTGGAAGATGACACGATTGATTTTATAGGCCATGCCCTGGCTCTGCATTTTAGCGATGAATATTTGGACAAGCCTGCAGTCACTTTCGTGAAGAGAATGAAGGTGGAGATTCAATAAAATTGCAATTTACATTGTAGTGACATGATGTTCATATTTCTTGAATCATCTAAAACTACTAGTTTTGTCAACAGACAATCTCATCAGCATCCATTTTGAGATGTTGTGCTCATGGTTTTCCTTCATATTATCTTTTTGTAAAAGAGTTTTTTTGGCTGAATGCCTAAAGCTACTACTTTATTTTCTCAAACAGCTGTATGCAGAATCTTTGGCACGATTCCAAGCTGGATCTCCTTACATTTATCCGATGTACGGACTGGGAGAATTGCCTCAGGTTTGTTCATTTCTGCATAATCATTCGACAAGCACACTGATACATGGTCTTGACTTACTAGAAAGTTCTAATCAACAGGCATTTGCTCGCCTGAGTGCAGTTTATGGTGGGACTTACATGCTGAACAAGCCAGACTGTAAGGTAATCACACTCATTGTTACATCCTAGCTACATTCTTGCCTTCTTCTGTGAAGTGCCCACCACGTTGCAAAATTTTCAATTTACAGGTGGAATATGATAACGGTGTAGCAATCGGAGTAACATCTGAGGGAGAAACAGCTAAATGCAAGAAAGTTGTCTGCGACCCCTCATATTTACCCGATAAGGTTAAGGATGATGATGAATTAAGATAAATGATGTCAGTTTGGAGATAGTTTTCAAACTCAGTTAATTCTGGTTACAGGTTGAGAAGGTGGGGAAAGTGGCGCGTGCTGTCATTATCATGAGCCACCCGATCCCCAACACTCATGAGTCGCACTCGGCTCAAGTGATCATCCCACAGAAGCAGCTTGGCCGTAAATCGGACATGTAAGTTTTTTTCACCAATTTGCCTTTCTTATTAATGTAGGAGCATTTACTTGTGTATCTTTTATTTGATTGTCGTAGGTATCTCTTCTGCTGCTCGTATTATCACAACGTGGCGCCAAAGGGGAAATACATAGCCTTCGTTTTAACAGAGGCCGAGACTGACAACCCGGAGGCTGAGCTGAAGCCCGGGGTGGACCTTCTCGGACCGGTTGATGAGATCTTCTATGAGACCTATGACAGATATAAACCTACTAATGACTGTGATACTGACCATTGCTATATCTCTATGGTACGTGTTTCGTTCTTCTCTGCTTCACTCGTCATCACATCTAACCTAGTTCGGTTGCTTTGCAGAGCTATGACCCGTCCACGCACTTTGAGTCAACCGTGGAGGATGTTTTGGCTATGTACACCAAGATAACTGGAAAGGTAGTGTGACTGGAAGACTGTATAACTTCTTCTCAAAATAGTAAAAAAATATAACTAATTCTGACGATGTTCCAATCTCCTATGATTTGGTTTAGGTTCTTGATTTGTCAGTGGATCTTAGTGCAGCGAGTGCTGGCGAACAATGAGCTACCTATTTGCGAGCCTCGATTCTTCACTTGTATCTCTCACTATATGAGTAGCTAATGCGAGTTGTGAATTGGTTCCGATGGTTCACAGAAGAGGATCCGATCCCTACACCGGAGCATATGAAACTAGTGAATGCTCCTCCTCAGCTTCATACAAGTTCAACTTTACCAGATTTTTCAAAGTTTGTTTTGGTTTTGCATTTTCTACTAGCTGCTAATAAGAGAATAGCTTTCTGCCAAGTATTTTTCATGTGTAATGGAGCAAGCCCTCTGCATTTTAGCCATGGATGGAGATAGGGTTGGTTCCAACTCAACTTACCAATGTTATGTTTGTTATCAGATACAATTTTTTCTCTGTTAATGCTTTCCATTTTGAACTCTACTTTGTAATCAATCTGGTATTAATAGTAGGACTGGTTTTCATTTTTCTTTTCCTTTATCTCACTAGTAAATATCGTGCATCATTCTTTCTCACACATGAATGCAATCAGGATGAATCTAATTCACCAAAAAGAAAAACGAAAGAAATAATTGAGTCAAAGCTTCTTCTTTTTTATGAGCTTGAGTTTAGCTTTTTTGAATACCGAATCAAACTCATACATAATAAGTATATTGACAATTAAATATATAATATGTATCTATGCAATCTTTAGAGTTACCCTTGTAAAAATCTGCAACTTGATCTTCTATTACAAATCATATTTTATTTCGTGTGTTAATTATTTTTTAGTTTTCTACTTGGACCTGTTCACTAAATTAACTATCAATCTATGATATCTAGATTTTCTGATTTGCACGACTATCCTCCTACTAAAGTAATTATATACATGCCGAGTATAACGGATCATGTCGCACACAACATAAGTTAGTGATAATCTCCAAATAAAATGATATTAAATATATAATGCTATACCTTTTTCCTTGATAACGTTACAAGAGGGCATTTGGTCTAGTGGTATGATTCTCGCTTTGGGTGCGAGAGGTCCCGAGTTCGATTCTCGGAATGCCCCTTTTTGTTTTCCTTTTTTGATAAAGTATGCCCGTGTCTGACTAGTCACAAATGTAATATGTTAGTGATGAGTTTTCTTCCAATCAAATACTAACTTTTTATTTTTACTTCCTTGAAAAAGTGGATTTCAGGTTCCAGAATCGAGAGACAGATGGGCGACGAGCGCGTGAAGAGAGAAGCCATGGAGATGATGGATCAATTTGAGGGGCTACCTCGTCTCGTCGTCTTTGACCTGGATTATACTCTCTGGCCCTTCTACTGGTAACTTTTCTCTCTTTTTCTACAGTTTGAGACTCAATCTTCATATTCAACATTATAATTCTTCCATAGCCCGATCTTTTCTTTAATTTTTGCTTTCATTAGCACAATTTGTTCGATTTTGGAAATGAACCCCAAAAAAGTGATCTTTTACCGGATGATGACTTCTTGATTAGGGGAAGACAGATAAGCTTTGTTTGGGAGAATTTGAGTATACTGTTGGTAATTTAATTTAAGTTATAGCTGAATTTTCCGATTTCATCTCTCATTTCGATTTTGAAGTGTAAGTTAATCTGTGTGTCAATTTCTGGGTTGGGTTTTCTTGTGGATGATATTAAGACGTTGAAAGGAAATTATAGAATATATAGTTCGATCATCGATGGTGATAAGTAGAAATTTGTGAAGGTAAGATGATCCAGCAAGGGGTGAGATGTGGAAGTAGCAATGTTACTTGTTCGCGGTTTAAATAGCTCGAATGACTTGCGATGAGAATGAAGTTAAGAAGTCGATCTGGATAGGCAGCCTTTGCTTTGATTGTCATGTACGTTAGATTTTGAACATGATTATATCTTGAACTTGGATATAGCAGATTTTGAGAGGCTGGGTGATCCGTTCCTCCGGAAGATTGAAATCTTGGTAAATAAGATTTTGAGAATTTGCCTTTGATTTTTAAGTGATGCCGTCAAATCTCTCCACATGGCTATAAATGGTAGAAGTATGATAAGTATCATAATTTTTTAATTTCTTGTTTAGATATATGCATTGAGAATTTGGTTGCTTAGTTATTTTTGTGTGTATTAGCCATTTCAATCTGCATTGCATTGTAAATACTATGAATCAGTTTATTTATTGAGATTTTCTTATTACAGTGGCTTGTTTATTAGATTGCTTAATTATAAACAATGGATAATTTCGGTATTAACTCTGCAGTGAATGTCTGTCCAAGCGTGACATGCCATCACTATATCCGCATGCCAAAGGTATACTGCACGCTCTCAAGGATAAAGGTGTTGATATTGCTGTTGCCTCAAGATCACCAACTCCAGATATAGCCAACACGTTTCTTGATAAATTGGAAATAAAATCAATGTTTGTTGCTCAGGTAAGCTAACTATACCATTTTATCATTTGATTGAGCTAGTTAGTTAAGTTGTTATGTTAAAGCGTTCTGTGAATTTGTCTCTGCTCAAGAATGGAAGAGCTAATGTTTCATTTGAATAAAGAATTTATAATCGGTATAACAGTTCTCTTGATCTTCTTCGGAGTATTCATTTATTAATCAATTAGACATCCTTGAAACCTCATTTTTATTATGTTTAGAGGCAATTGGCCATTGTGGTGGATTTAAACCTGATAGAGTCATTACAAAGATTTTTGTTCAATGCAAATGCTAATAATAGTATAGATCTGCAATGTGAAGACAATTAACCTGTTACTTGAATACTATATGCTCTTAAGATTGATGTTTATGCATCTTTAGCAATTCTTAATGTATTTTATCTTTCTTGTTATAGCACAATCCCTACCATCATTCATTCGATGTGTCAAACAAGATAAATAGGAAAATAAAACGACACTAGTTAACTCCCAAGAAAGCGGCCGTGGTGGTGCGACAGGGTTCAATATTAGAAAGATTTGCTATTTTCGCAGTTCTTGAATTTCAACTGACTCACCTGGCATTTGTAATGTTTCAGGAGATATTCTCGAGCTGGACCCACAAGACCGATCATTTTCAGAAACTGAAGCAGAGGACTGGTGTTCCGTACAATGAGATGCTCTTTTTTGATGATGAAGATCGCAACATACAAGCAGTAAGATCTCCTGCCATGCTTCTTAATTTCATTTTGGAACACGTAAATACTACGTAGAGCGCATTCTTTTTGGCTGTTAATCGCCGTTAACTCTGTAATCTTTGCCTCTAGGTGTCGAAAATGGGTGTTACGAGTATTTTGGTGGACGAGGGCGTTGATCTCGGAGCTTTGAGGCAGGGGCTCTCTAAGTTCTCCCAAAATAGGTCGGCATTGGAAAAGAACAAGCAAAGATGGCGGAACTTTTCACAGAAATCCACTTCTTCAGAAGATCAGCAGCGATTTGTCCCTCCATTTTTAGAGGACTGCCTACACAGTGACCTTTTTCAGGTTTGGATTAGTGATCCTAATTTCAGACATATATGATACTTTCGTAATTAATTACGTTTGGTCATTCAAAGCTGCCATCAGAAAGTTGCGTAGAACGTTACTCTATTTGATCATGTGATTTTGTGTTGATCGTATGTTTATTTTGTTATTTGTAAGATCTAGTATATGTGATTAATACTTAATTATATTGTTACTCAATACAAAAACATAAAAATATGTAGACATCAACCTTGATTGATTGATTAAATGGCGGACTTGAAGTTTTACATTACGGTTCATTTGTTTTTACATTCAATGAAATATATTATTCATTCCCATCCGTTCTAAGCGCTTTATTGATTTTGGATACGTAAATTAAAAATGATTGTGTTTTGCATGTAAAATAGTGTGATTTATGAAATTCGAATTTTTTTTATGTACAAAAATAATTCTTTTTTAGTATGGATCATTTAAAATGAAACGACTCAAAAATAAATACAAGCCACTTACAACGAATAGAGGGAGTACAATTCTTCTTCTTTTTGGGTAGATTCATGCATAGAATAAAGTAGCAGGGAAGGGAGGGTTAAATCGATGCACCTAATAAAAAAACTTTAATATAATCTTGTAAGGTATTTATTAGCCATAAAAACATAGGCAAGCTACTTTTCCACCAACAAGGCAACAAATGTATTTGCATGGTAAATGTAATTTAATCTCTAGTAAGAAATATTATACACATGTTTTTAGTTGAATAGTTTATACCTGATTCAATCAAGCCTTCAATACAAGTCAATTATCACCCATAAGGATTAAGGAGCTCGTCTTCTTTTCGACTAACATTTTAATGAATACTCTTAGAAATTATAAAAAAAACAGCCATTTAAAATTACGAGGTACTTTTTATTTCTTTTCGAGATTTCTTCGTGACCTTACAAAATTAATTCGTAAAATCAATTATCTGAAAATTACGATATAAAAATCCAAAACCAAACTGAATAAAAGTTCGAGAAGACCTTATAAAAATTAACCAATTAGAATTAACACTTTTCTTTCGATTTTTATTTCTATTGCATAGAGCCTCCAAACAATTCATTCTTAATTTTTATCACGTTTGGTTAAATTAAAACTTTTAGTTAACGGTATTTTGACTGTCAAACATTTAAGCAGTTAAAACCCATCACTGGTAAATACCAACTTCCACTCAGCTGACCCACTTCTCCGAGATGCATTCAGCAACCATAATCGTGAGCCACATCTCAAATTACCCTCAAGAATTCACCTTTTCCATCCAAAGAGTCAAAATTCTCCGCCACAATTTAGTCCCGGAACTCAACCCCTGAAAAATATGGCGTTTCTTGGTGGATTAGGTTCCAAAATCACTGCGGTTGCCTCCGGCGGTGATGGTAGCGGCACTGGGTTTCAGACTCTAGCGGAGTACATGGGGAAAGGCGGCGAAAACGTCGGCGATGAGCTGGTGGTGCTGTTCAGTCATTTGGAGTATGCTTGCAAAAAGATTGCTGCTCTTGTGGCTTCACCTTCCAGCTCAAATCTCGGCAAAAGTGTCAGGGCAGCAGTTGGCAATGCCGACAGGGATAAGCCGAAGCCGCTCGACATCGTGGCAGTGCGTATCTTGTCGATTCTGATTGCTTGTATGTGGTTGTGTTATGTTTCGAGGCAGTCCCTTTTGATGTTTATTATTATGAGACATCAGTCTTTTTGTGTGTGTTTTGGTGGAGAAGATATATTTAGGAGATTTATTTGTCTATCAAATGTTGATTGCTAGTTTGCTCTTTCAAGTAATTATCTCAGTTGAAATTGTATATTAATCTCCAATTAGGGTTTTTCTTAAAGATGTAATTAGGGTTTACTAATCACATTTATCATTTAATTTGGGCGGATGCACCGGAGTGTGTGCCTCGATTAAAAGGAGGGCTTATGACATCATGTTTGGTATCAAGATAGTTGATGCCATTGACTACTTTGTATTGCAGAATGAGATCAATAAATATGTGGTATTTACGTGCATCAATCTAATTTGTAATTGCAGAATGAGATCATATTGTCGTCTTTGAAGAACTCTGGAAAAGTTGCAGTGATGGCCTCGGAGGAAGATGATGCTCCTGTTTGGCTTGCTGATGATGGTCCGTTTGTAGTTGTTTTAGATCCTCTCGATGGTTCCCGGAACATTGATGCCTCGATTCCTACTGGCACGATATTTGGGATCTACCTAAAACTGGAGGAACTCGATCATCTGCCAATACAAGAAAAGGCTTTGCTTAATTCTCTCCAGAGTGGAACTAAGCTTATTGCGTCTGGCTATGTTCTTTATTCCTCAGCTACGATTCTATGTACCACCTTTGGCTCAGGAACGCACGCCTTCACCTTGGATCACTCCACTGGAGACTTCATTCTGACCCATCCAAACATTCAAATTCCTCCTCGAGGTAATATGACTGCGTGGAACTTCCGGTTTTGGAATCAACTTTAACGAAAGAAAAACACTGCATTTTCAATCTTATAATTTTAGATGACAACTATGATGTTTCTTTGTCATGTCAGGTCAAATATATTCTGTAAATGATGCTCGGTATTTCGACTGGCCTGAAGGTTTAAGGCGGTATATAGATACTGTTAGACAAGGCAAGGGCAAACATCCTAAGAAATATTCAGCCAGATATATATGCTCTCTTGTTGCCGATTTTCACAGGACGCTCTTATATGGTGGTATTGCGATGAATCCAAGAGGTCACCTCCGACTCGTGTATGAGGCTAATCCACTCAGTTTTCTAGCAGAGCAAGCGGGAGGCAGAGGATCTGATGGTAAGGTTAGAATATTGTCTCTCCAGCCGGTGAAGTTGCACCAGCGACTTCCTCTGTTTCTTGGAAGCCCGGATGATCTAGAAGAGTTAGAGAGCTATGGAGATGTGCAACAAAAAGTAAACCCGGGATATGATGTGTAGAAATCTACTTTTGTCTCGTCTCTTGAGTTTTTCCGTTTATTGGGTTTGCCACATCTCAACCGTACATTCTGTTTAAAACTGAATTCTCTTCTCTGTGTTAATGGATTTTGTGAAATCCTATGTTGTTGTGATATAGGTAGAGTTGGAAATATTTAAACATGCTTCGATTGATAATGCAGCCAAGTGTGTATGTTCTTAAATGTCGTAAAATGAAGCCTCTCGTGTCGAAGAGGGAAGCCAGTGTGGACTTCAGGTACTTTACTTCTTCCTTCTTTGTGTATGTGTGCATGGAACGACAAATTTATAATGGCGAATTCAACCTAATAAAATAAATCATCTCGTGGTAATAATATATTGAGCCCATTATATAGGTTGAAGTTGAAGATACAGTCATTTGTCTTTTTTTTTGGTCAATTAATACAGAAATTTTAAAGGCTGCGTCACGGTGGATTCGAACCCGAGACCTTTGGCCTCGGGCATTAACCACTCTACCACTAGGCCAACACACACACAATACAGAGTCATTCGTCATTGTTAAATATTGTCACTTACTCTTTACTCGATTTATCGATTAATAAGTATATATAAATTTTTAATTAGATAGATTTTATTAGTTTGATAAATTGAATTAGATGAATTTATTTATTTGATATTTTTTATTATAAACATTTCGCTGTAGTTTCGCCTCTTATTCGTCCATACATTACAAATATTCTATCATTATTTTTCTCTTTTTGGTGACCTTTGGGTCAACTCGCTCCATATATATAATATATATAAGATTATACAAAGGCAAAAATGCTAATAATGTTTTATTAGTGTACAACGGACTCAATATAATTGATATTGATATTTAATACACATATCACTTATAGGTGACGGTGATGCAATGAATGAAATTGGATAAGAATGGAATGAACTTTGGAATGGAATAATGATAGAATGGAATGGAATGAAATATGTGATTCTTATGGTGGTATGTCTGAGGAATGAGCATTAGGAATGAAATAAAACAAATAAAATAATTATGATTTTATAATTTATGTTATTATTATCGTAATAATAATAATAATAATTAGTATTAATATTTAGGAATATTATTAATCTGAATTAATAATAATAATATCAATAATAATAATAAATTATTATTACTAATTAATAATAATAATTATTAGTTAGGAATATTATTAGTATTATTATTAATTAATTATTATTATTAATAATATTATTCTAATATAATTAGTTAGGAATATTATTTTAATATTATTACTTAGGAATATTATTAATATTATTATCACTAGAATTTATTATTATTATTATTTATTGTATTAATTATTATTTATTATGTTAATATTATTAATTACTATAATTTTTATCACTATTGTTATATTATAATTATTTATTATTAATAACTACTATTTATTTATTATCATAATTAATTAATTAATAATAATATTTTAATATAATCTTTATTGGTATTAATTATTATTTTTATGTCAATATTATTATTAATTTCTAATAGTATTTATTATTACTATTATTATTATTATTATTATTATTATTATTATTATTATTATTATGTTTATCAATAATATTATTATTTTAATATGTTTATCAATAATATTATTGTTTTAATAGAATTATTTATTGTATTTATTGTTATTTATTATGTTAATATTATTAATAACTATATTTTTATCACTATTATTATATTAAATTATTTATTATTAATAACTACTATTTATTTATTATCATAAATATTATTATTATTATTTTATTATTATTAATTTTACTAGATAAAAATAAATAAAATAATTTTTAGAATAAATAAATAAATTTGATTAATCTCATATTCATGGTAATAGCTAATACCATGGAGGAGGGGAGAAATGGCTAATCTCATGTTCATGGTAATAAGCATTCCTTCGGGAATGGTGATTCCTGACGTAAAAATCTTACCAGCCATCGGAATGGGAATGGACGCAGGAATCACCATTCCATTCTCATTTCATTCCTGCATACCAACCGTCCCCATAGTGTTTCATATATTTTTAGCGCGGACACCTTTGTGAATAAGCATCATAGTTGTCAATGCTACTGAACTTTATAAAGCTATGATTTAAATACCAAAATTCTTTATATGTTCCAAATAGATACGTTCATATCAAATCAAAATCTGTCATATGAGTTTTCGTAACTAGATTCAAAACTAAAACCATACTTGATTCATCAATAATGTAATATCTTTAAAAGTTCAATGTCTCAATTTTGATATCGCTCAAACCCTAGGCGGCTAGGGTTCGTGGAGCGTCTTCTCCTCCTTTCGTGGAAAGGTTTTTTCTCCCTTCTCGGGTAGGGTTTTTTCGTTTGTTGTTGGCGTTATTCTTCTTCTGGTATGGAGGCTGACGAGATTGCAAACTTGGTTAGCGTTCTGAAACTAACTACAGATGCGAGGAAAGGCGGTTGTCCGACAAAGAGAAGCAGAGAGGAAGAAAGAGAATCGAAAAGGTGGTTGTGGGAAATTTTTTTGCTAAAAGAATGGTGAACAAGGAGACTCTCAAATCAAACTTACCCAGAATTCTAAGAGTTAGAGGGCGAACTGATATTGATATTGTGGGACATAATCTTTTCATTTTATCCTTCACTCTTGAGGAAGATCGAAAAACAGCGCTTGAAGAGGGCCCGTGGCACTTCTTCCAAGACCTTATGGTGCTGAAACAGACGGAGGAAATGCAATCACCGTTCGATGTTTGCTTTGATGAAATCACATTATGGGTGCAATGTCATAATATCCCAATCTCCTGTATGGAACCAAACATTATTCGCAGAATCGGAGAAAGAGTGGGAACGGTGAATGATATAGATGTGGATGAAGACGGTCTATGTAAAAGAAAATTCGCAAGGAGAAGGGTCACTAGACGGATTGATGCTCCTTTGATCCGTTGTGTCCCACTTACGAACATAGAGGCCCTAAATGAAACCCTAATCGTGCTTCAATATGAGAAACTCCCGGAATTATGTTATGCATGCGGAAGGATTTGACATATCTCAAAGGAATGTGATGATAGCAACGCCAAAAATTCTGCCTTCCAATTTGACTCCTGGCTACGCGCAGGAAGGGCTTTTACGAATAGGAAGAAATCTAGATCGGAAGAACAAACATCGTCGAACAATAGTAAAGGACAGTATAATGACAGCGAGAACGGGAGAAAAACCTTGATGACAGCGACATCAAGGGCCGATGATGAAGAGATAATGGAATTGGGAAAAGAGACGTCGGAGGGGAAAGACGAGGAGGCTCAGACGATGGCAAATACTCTCGTTCCGGCTGGTATTGAATATGGAGAAGGCAAGGATGACATAACAAGGAGATGCTCTATAACAGACTTGAGTGTGGCAAGAAACAGACAAAATACGTCTGATAATAGAGGTAAGGCAATAATTGGGGAGATAGACAAAAATAACAGAAAAAAGGGATCTCCAGCGAAGACCAAAAGGAAGGGTATGAAAGAGGGATGGAAAAGAAGGGCTAGATTGTTTCAAGGATGAGGGAAGGAGGAATTCTCAAGTCAAAACAAAAAGAGACTTGGTGTGATGGGACCTGATGACGAACATGAGACATCCAGAGTCAAACAACCGAGACTGATGATAGATGACGAAGCCAGCAATATGGAAACGGCAGCATTATGAATTGCTTAGTCTGGAATGCACGTGGTCTGGGAAATACACGTGCATTCCATGAGTTTCGGCAACTCCTTGCCGGAATTTCCCCAAGTTTAGTTTTTATTTCTGAGACTAAACTTGTTGCTAATAAGTGCAAATGGTGGAAAAGTGTTCTTGGGTTCAATGGCATGTTCTTTGTTGATGCGGTTGGCCACAAGGGGGGTCTTGTTCTTATGTGGGATGATAATATTGACGTGAATATCATGTCGTACTCGCCGGGACATATTGATTGTATTGTTAAAAGCGAGGAAGGAAAATGGCGCTTTACTGGTTTTTATGGAAACCCGGTGACGGAGTTGAGGAAATTCTCGTGGGATCTGATGCGACGACTTAATAGCGCAGATCAGCAGAGGGATATGGCTTGGCTCATAGGGGGGGGACTTTAATGAGATTATCTATGATACTGAGAAAAAAGGAGGTAGACCGAGGCCCTTGCAACAGATGGACATGTTTAAAAGAGCTATTTCGGATTGCGGTCTACATGAAATATCTTACCCGGACATTGGTTTCACTTGGTGTAATAAACGAGATGACTGTATGGTTTTTGAAAGATTGGACCGATTCTTTGGGGATGCTAAATGGCAGAAGCTATTCCCTAACACGCAAATGACAGCTTTGGATTTTCATGGTTCGGATCATAGACCGATCCTCTGCACCCTCAATGCAAATGATAAGGAAGTTGGAGTCCAAGGCAAAAGTCGTTTCTTCTTTGAAGATAAATGGATGATGGAAACAAGCTTTGTCCATGATCTTCTGTGCAACCTTAAAGATTTGGAGGAGGAACCGAAGCTGCCGCAGATGCTGGTTAAATGCGCTGGTTTCCTTTCCAAATGGTCGCGATGCAGCTTCAACAGAAACGGGAAAGATATTGCAAAACTCAGGAAGGCGAGACAAAAACTCATGAGCCTTGCTGGTAGTTTGGACTCGGACCAAAGGATTCTCCAAATCAGTAAAGAGATTGAAACAGCTATGGAGATTGAAGCTATGCATTGGCAACAGAGGGCTAGACTCAATTGGCTTGCGAATGGGGATCGTAATACCAGTGCTTTTCACGCCCGAGCTTCCCAAAGAAGAAGAAAGGGATCCATCCTTCTCCTAAGAAACAAACTTGGTGTGGTTTATGACAGGGAGGAAGACAAAGCTGAGATCATCAGGAGGTATTTTGTAAAGCTTTTCAAGTCATGTTCCCCCTCTCGAAATGATATTACAGTAGTGACTAACAACATACAAGAACGCATCTCGACTGCTGATTTCTCCTTCATGGAACGACCTTTTGAGGCCAAAGAAATTAAAGAGGCAATCTTTGAAATGCATCCTACAAAGAGCCCTGGACCCGATGGCTTTAATGCGAGATTCTTTCAAAGATTCTGGCCTATGATTGGTGACTTTGTCACTAGGGAAGTTCTGGCCATTCTTAATGACGAGGCACCGATCAGAGATTGGAACGACACTCTGCTGTGCCTTATTCGGAAGGTGAATAAACCAATGGAGGTAGCGAAATTCAGGCCTATCAGCATGTGCAACACAAGCTACAAAATTGTGTCTAAAGTCATTGCTAATAGGCTCAGGTAGGTGCTGGGTCGAGTCATAGATCAGGCTCAATGCGCCTTCATCAAGGGGAGATTGATTACGGATAATGTTCTTGTTAGCTTTGAGTGCCAACATTGGATCCGTAGAAGGAAGAAAGGAAAGGATGGCTATGCAGCCCTTAAACTTGATATGAGTAAAGCATACGATAGAGTTGAATGGGCATACCTTCAAGCTGTTCTGGAAAAGCTTGGCTTTCCGGTTCGCATCTGCAAATTAATTATGCAATGTGTCTCGTCGGTCAGATTCTCTTTTATTCTAAACAGGCAAGTTTATGGTACAATAACTCCCTCCCGGGGGCTTCGTCAGGGGGACCCTCTTTCACCGCTTCTCTTTGTCATTTGCACCCAAGGTTTTTCCTCGCTTATCCAAGCTTATGAGAGGATGGGAAGAGTTGAGGGAGTCCCGGTCCTCCCTCGCGAGATCAGTGTAACCCACCTCTTCTTTGCGGATGACAGCCTGATCTTCTTTAAAGCTACAACGGAAGGAGCAGCGGCTCTCAAGGCGATCTTGCAGAAGTACGAACTGGCGTCGGGGTAGCTTATTAACAGAACTAAATCCTCTATATGTTTTAGTCCTAACACTCACGTGAGCAAAGGTAATGGTATTAAGCAGATTTTGGGAGTTAATCCTCTATATGCCAGCTTTTTCTCTCAGGCAGAAAAGAGTTCAGTTCGGATACATTAAGGACAGAATTCAAAGAAAGCTCTTTGAATGGAACCAAAGTGATTTTTCAGCAGGAGGAAAAGAAGTCCTTTTGAAAGCGTTGATTCAAGCTATTCCTACTTATGCTATGCAATGCTTCCGTTTGCCGATATCCATTTGCAACGACATCAATCGGATGTGTGCAGCCTTTTGGTGGGGGGATAAAGAGGAACAGAAGCGTGTTCACTGGTCTAAATGGAAAGAATTGTGTAAAACTAAAGATGGAGGAGGGATTGGATTCAGAGACATGGTTTGCTTCAATCGTACATTACTTGCTAAACAAGTGTGGAGAATGATGATGAAGCCGGAGTCTCTCGTGGCCCGAGTTTTTAAGGCAAAATACTTCAGGTATAGTGATATTCTTAGTGCGAAAACCAGGAATAACTGTTCTTATGTTTGGCGCTCTCTTTGTTGGAGCCGTGATCTGGTGGACAGAGGTACTAGATGGAAAGTTGGTAATGGCCGTGGTATTTTCCTCTTTCGAGATCGCTGGGTAAGCGGACTGAGTGAGGGAAAAATTGAGCATAGGAGGGATGCCCATGATAACCTTATGAAGGTTGCTGACTTACTCGATGAGGATGGTAACTGGGCTGAAAATCGCATTCAAAATGAGTTCCCCACCTTTGAAAGGGAGGCTATCCTTCGGACACCTATTGGGGAGAAAGGCCTCACTGACTTCCGGTACTGGATCTTTGAGCAAAATGGCTTGTTCTCGGTCAAAACTGCTTACCTCCTTGAGGCGGAGTGCTTGACTCTCATTATAATAGTAACTTACCGAGCATAAGCGGGCCGACTAAATATATAGAATAAGATTCCTATATCATCAAACATATTATAGCGCAGTGACCGTGCTCCAAACCGCCGTTAACAAAGATTGCAAAGCCGGTTTGTACAGAAAAGGAAATATAACAGCTTAAATTTTCACCGTTTCATATCCAGATGACACGTGAACCAACACAGCAGAAGCAGAGAAAGAGGACCGTACGTGATCACTCAGCGTAACCATCACGCGACACGTGCACCAATAACGGCCCTGATTCTCTCTCCCCCAAACTCCCTCCGTTTCTAACTATTTTCAGTTCCCCTATTTTTGTCCATTTCCACAGATCAAAAACATTCATCGACAATTATCCGCTAAGCACCACCTAAGTCTTCACTAGTTCACTCGCTTAATCACTCATAGTCTTTTTTTAAACGTCTTCACGAATTCTCGCACCGTCTCTTTAGGCCTAGGGTTTTCAATTTCTCTGCAGTCGTGCATGGATGCTGTGAAGGGGATGCCGTTTGAGTATGCGAGCATGTCTATAAGAGTGCATGAAAACGGCGGAGGATTCGACGCTGATGACATCGGCGGCGGCGGCGATGAGTCGATGATCGGTGCGGAGGAAATCTCCGCGCATATAGCTGCGACGCCAGTAAATAGTCAGTCCTCGCTGCGGCTGTCGGAGTCCAGGACTAGTGAGCTTACCATTTCTTTCGAAGGCGAAGTCTACGTGTTTCCTGCTGTTACTCCGGAAAAGGTTAGTTTATTTCTTCAATAGTACCTCTGTTAGTTATTACTCGAGAAATCGTTAACCTCTGCTGACATTTCACTAAATTCGATTAATCAGTGCTTGTTTAGTTAGCAGAATTTACGTAGACGATTATCAATTATTGAAGTTGTATTGCATTTTACATTTTTATTAAGTGTTTATACGGTTTGTCAAATTGGCAGTTTCGGAGTGTTGGTTCCTGGAATTTCTGCCGGGTGGTTGATGATATCTGTGTTTGTTGTTTGGAAGTAAATTGTGTCAAAAGTTATGAATCTAAAGCAACGAGTAGAATGAAGTTATGATGAAATGTTTCTAACTAATTGATGAACAAAAGTTCATGATTCATTTAATTTTTAGGTGCAAGCAGTGTTGTTGCTCTTGGGAAGTTGGGAGACGCCAACCAGCATTCCCAGCTCTAACTTTCTATTACAAATGAGTGATAAGGTACTGCAAATATAACTATAGGTATGGCATCCTGAAGATTTTTGGTCTGGTCTTTTAAAGGCTGAAGCATGAATTTTGTTTGATGTGTGAATTGGTCGAATAGGATGTGGTAGGTGTGGATGATGATTCGAGCCAGCCTACTGTTTCTCGGAGGATTGCATCATTAGAGAGATTTCGTGAGAAGCGGAGAGGGAGATGCTTTGCTAAGAAGATTAGTTACACTTGCCGGAAAGAAGTTGCTCAGAGGTACTTTTAGTTTTGAACTAGCCCGATTTTTGTGTAAGGTTACTACTGAATCATCATAAATTTTTTTGGACAAGTATATAATGAAATGGTAGCTGTTGTAGGTGTGTTTTATGTCAACAAGTCTCGTTCCATATTTTCATTTGTACTCATCAGTCATCACCACATCTAGGTCATATTGAATAGTATGTTGCCTATATTGACATGACATTTCACTGGATCGTGAACTGGGCTCTTTTTATAATGGTGGAGCTGTAGATGTCTTGTTTGATTGGTCTGATTTCATCCTGAATAGAATTATTTGAATAAGATAATATGGTTGACAAATATATAAATCAGAGTGTGGAAATTGTTAAATTCTATTGCTGTTGTCTTAAAATGAATAATGAGCTTGAAATGGTACAGTGACTTGTGTGAAACTATTGCCAATTATTTTGTGTTGTGTGCTGTTACTTTTACCTGCATTTTCTTTTGGATCATACAAGATGAACCTGATTCCGTTTTCAAATGTCGATTCTTTTTCTCTCATTGAACATCTGTTAGGATGCTTCAGAAAAATGGCCAATTTGCTTCTGTTAAGGATATCTGCAAAATATCTGATGATAATTGGGATTACGGCAACGGCACTCAACCAGAACCCATGTGAGTATGGAGCTTTCCCTAACTTGCTAATAACTGTTTACATAGTTTGATTCTGATTTCTTAGATTTATTTAGATTTATCAGTAGAAATTAACTGCTCAAACTGTTGACACTAACTTAACATGTAAATTGCCAGAGAAAGTGATGAACCAAATTGCTCTCTTTTTTTCCTGATTCATGTTTGGTATAAGACTCTTTTTTCCTCATTCTTGTTTAGTATAAGACCTTTTTTTTCCTGGAATTAGTTTACGCAGATGTCAACATCGTGGAGTTTGCGAAACTTCAACTCCAGCAATGCGTCGTGGTCCAGAAGGTCCAAGAACTCTATGCAATGCATGTGGATTGATGTGGGCAAACAAGGTGCTACTTTTTGAGACCCTGTTACGTTCATAAATTTAAAGTTCTACTTACTCTTTGATGTATTGCAATCGATTTAATTTTCTTGAATCTGCATCGTCCTTTTGAAATATTTCCTATGCTATTGCAACACCAATACTCTTCTCAAGATTCCCAGCTTTTATGCGGTGCTTTATATTTGGGCTGCCCAATCTTATGTTGGTTTTTAATGCCTTTAATGTCTTTCTTTCTAGGGTACTCTGAGAGATCTCGGGAAGGGAGGTAGACATACATTCGATCAAAATGAACCAGTATGTGATATGTTTGTAAGTTCCTATTTTTCCTATTTGCCTTTCCACATTAACTTGCATCACGAAAACTCTATTGTCTGTCATTTTTGCTCGTTTCGCAGAAAACTTAATAGTTTAACACTCAGTTTTTTGGGATCTATTTCTTACTATAGAAACATCTTGTTTCACGCATCCAACAGGGACCTTTGGAAATCAAGCCTCCTGCTAGTGAAACAACTAATTCATACTGCAACCAGGATGAGGAGGTAGGTAGTAATATATGTTCAGTTATCCTGAATATTTGAACTTTTGGGCTTGTAGAATGCGCCTCAGTACTTTTGAAAATTCTCACTGAAGGGTAGAATTTGATTTTATGTAATGTTATCTGTACTTTGTGGAAGAAAAATATCTGATGCTCCATCTGGAAAGATGTCAAAAAGTTGTTCCATTTAATTTTGTCTGCATGATGCAAATATGTTTCGATGAACATTTTGGAAAAATGAAGCATAAGTTTATTACTAGTATTAAGTACAAGCAATAGCTCACGTTTGTTCAGTTTGCTGGACATAGAACTCCTGAACAGATAAAGCAGGCATTATTGGAGTTTGGAAATCTTTCACTCAGAACCGAGCACAAATGCAGTCTTTCTTAAGCACAGTGATGTCTTTGTTAGTGAATAGTACCCCTCTAAATGTGTATTTGCTCTTTACAGCAAAGGGAGCAAGTTAATGTCAACTTGATAATGTTTTCAGCACCATATGATGAATACCCTTAACTGACACAACATAATCTCTGCCTGTATATAGTTTGAAAGACGTTCCCTGGTTGTAGCATGCAATGAAATGAAAAAACTACAAATATTTTCTAGTGCAATCCTGATAACTATGACCTGAGAAGCTAGAAAAACGTAGTAATGGTAATAATATCGCTGAGTTGCTTGTTCTGTTTCAATTCAACGGGTGATATTTTGCAATTGAAAAGATATTCAGATTAATTCAGTTGGTTGATGATAGCAATTTCTTGATTAATACAATTTCATCATCTTCTAAATTTTTCAGGATTTGATGGAGATTAATGAAAGAATTGTTGATGATCCATCAATGGGAATAGAGAATTCATCTGGAAACTGTGGTGAGCAGGTAATTGTTTTTAATGACCTTTACATATGCTGCATGCTACTCACATAACATTTTCTGGAGGAGAAAGGACCTATCTGTGTGAATTTAATACACTAGAAACTCTAATTTGCTCACTAGTTTGGTGCATCTAGTTGGAGGTGGCGAACTGAGCTTTCATTCATGCTGTTTGTGCATATGTTGTCCTTAATGTTTAACAATGAACGAAAGCAACCTTGCTTGTTAATTTGCCTAAGCCACAACCATGGAATGGTGAATTTGATTAATCACATAATCATTTGGTTGTCAAGTTGGTTATTCCCGCAAGAACTTCAAAAAATAGTGACAAATACTTGTCAAACTTAACCATAATGAACTGATTTTATGTACATTTCTTCACTTTGGAAATCCCCTCTTGTCTATAACGGATGTTCTCATATATCACATAGTTTAGTATTTATATTTGTCTGTATCAGGGATTCAGGGGGGCACACGGCAAATATTTGGGGATAGTCCTCTCCTGAAGAGCATCATTATTCCCATCTTATAGATGTATATTTTGATTAGCAGG
Source organism: Salvia rosmarinus (assembly GCA_036937905.1). Classification (NCBI taxonomy): domain Eukaryota; kingdom Viridiplantae; phylum Streptophyta; class Magnoliopsida; order Lamiales; family Lamiaceae; genus Salvia; species Salvia rosmarinus. The sequence continues at coordinate 151,093 of JAODLM010000685.1, forward strand.
AAACTTTTGATGAAGTTCCAAATGGGTCTGGAACCGAATTTGAGATCCCAGCTAACTTTGACGAACAGGTTTGTTCTCGTAGGAACTCAGCAACTGTAACAGGATGTTGATGCTTCCATCACCTTTCAGAATAATTATTATGTGCAGGTAGATATCGACTCACATATAGGTGCCCACTGGCGTGGGGCCAGCAGAGATGGCCGACTTTAACATGTATAGAGCTGTGCTGACTGTAGCGAGATTGCAGATATCAGATGGTAATGGAACAATGTATCTTGACGGATGATTATTAACGTCAAATAGTTGGCGACAAATTATTTGCCTTTTGAGTGCGCGAGAGTAGATAGTTGCTTCACCCGTTTAAGAAGAGCAGATCCCAAAATATAACATATACTACAATGAAATAACTGCCTCGTCCTTCCCGTGAAGATTACAGAAACTTTTTTGCAACAGACGCATCTTCCTCCAAGAATTTGGTAAAGTTCGATGAAATTGGGACAAAAAAGAAGAAACGGAATTGCGCCAAAGTGAAAATTGGATTTATGGTAAGGCAAAAATGCAACTTAAAGCCGTCAACAAGGTTTTCAACACTAAGTGATTCAATCAACAACAACGAAGAGATGGCAAGAGATAGACACTTAAACAATACGCAGATGTTAGGCAAGCAATTTGAGCTCCGCGCAACTGCGTTGATCAGTTGAGTTTCTAGGGATGCGGATAATGAAAAAAAAAGGAACAAGTGAAATTCATCCACCAAAGAGGCGCAATAAAAAAATTACAAACAAACGAATGACTAGTATGAAGAACTTACAATGACTCGGAACATAAAAGCACACTATACAGAAAGAGTCGCTTGAAGCTTGTCACAAAAATTGAACTTCACAACCCCTTATTCTAGAAAGAAAGTTACCCACTCTGTTGGAGTAGACTTCTCCAAACAGCACCATATACTCGTTATAGCAGCAGCTCCTTTTTCTTTTTAGAAGCTTTTTGTATTGTACTTCTAAAACCGCCACATATATAGAGGGGAATAATTATAAGGTATGAGTGGTCAATCTAGTTGTCTTTGTAACACAAAGAATACTTCCACAGAACTGATCCAGATAATCGGATTGCACATCACCGTTCCATGACAGAAGTTGGTATTGCAGCATTCCTCAAAAAACCTAAAAATCGGCTGTTGGATAGAGACCAGACACCGAACTGCGCCCACTACCATTCGTTTCTGGATAATAAGGTGAGTGCAGCTCACCAGAGTTCGATGACCTGCGTGACTTGGAGTTTTTGGGCGACGCACCGTATAACTCAGTGGATCCACTGCTAGCGTTATATATAGATGAGGTTGGAAGCCCATGTATCTTTGGAAGACCTGTTGGGTCAGTACTCAAGCTGTAGCCCCTCTCAACTGTCTCAGCTTCAAGTGGCAGTTCATCCAATGTCTACCAGGAAAAAGAAAAAGAGAGAGGATCATTTACAAGATGTTTAAATTGGTAATCTCTACACTTTTTTCTCATGTATACCCAAAGGTATAAAGTTTAAACAAAGACAGTATCAGCTACGAGCTGGTATATACTACGACTTACTCGAAATGCTTGTTGCAGGACCCGAAGTGTCTCTCGGGTACGCTTCCTCTTTGTGGCCACCTCATCTGGTTCTTGTAACATTTCTTCAAACAGGTTGTCTCTGCCAAACACAATCGAGAACATGTATTAGCTATTTTTGTGCTTGGGGGAAGACAAAAGTACTATAGACATGGGAAGAGGAAGGGAAGGAATACAACATAACACAACCATCATATTCAGATGTCACATCACAGTGGACATCCATGCTAATACACAAATAATAATATTATTGAATTTCTCATCCAATTTTCTTGTTATACGATTAGAGAAAATAAAATTAGTTAAAAGAAAACATTGTTCAATTAGGGTAATCTAGCCTGCATTGTCTAGCATTTTCATAAGATGTTGATTTACATTTTACAATTTCTTGATTCTGAAACTAACAAGCCACAATTCCACATTTTTCTCATCCCACTTTCGCTTCTCCATCATCTATAAGTACCATATTTTAGAAACATAACATACCTGTAGAGTTTTTTGATGAAAACGTTATGGAGCTCTCTTTTTGTATGGTGAACCTGCAAGAGAAATATTCATGTGTGTCCAGTTACAATCAAGGAAGATCACCTTAAGACGCATGATTAAAATAGGTGATTACATAAGTATATGCAGTGATTAAAAAAGAATCAGATAATGGAACAGACGAGACTAGTGCGTATATGCAGCTGCATCTCTAAGGTACAGATCTAAACCAGATATTCAAAGAGTTAACTTGGTTAAGTCTAAATGGTCGAAAGACTGAGATGTAAAGACCTAAAAAGACTCAACACTCAAATTCAAACACACACAATTCCATTCTCAGAATGATACATGCGAAAATTATGTTAAAGTCACAGCAAATTCATAACAGAAAATAACATAAGGGTACAAATTGAACAAAACTTAAAGAAATGGAAATAAGATTACCAAAAAATGCATAATAGCCTTTGGTACAGAATCCTCAATGTTCTTCCGTACGATATCATAATATGATCTCAGCAACAGCTTTGTAATAACAATCTCAACAGCCTCTTGTTCTGAGTGGGTTTCCAAGGGCCTCAATACACTAGGGGGCTTATAAAAATCGTAAAATAAGCAGGTTAGATGGCATGGAAAAAAGCATCTTTGAAAATGCAATTGAACACCAATGAGGATATACCTCTCTCAAATGAATCATTGAGGTGCCCTGTTCAATGGTCTGAATAGGTTCACTGAATGGTTTGCTGAAGGAATTTTCTCTTGTAGCTGTGCGATTATCATGGCTGCCAAAAATTGAAGATATTCCCCAAGACGAACTGGCATTGGTAACTGTTTGAATATTTAAAAATGTCAGATCTAATAATGATAATCGTTCATGAATATTGCATGGCAAACAGTTAATAATTTTCTATCTGTCAAGCAGACAAAAAGTGTTCTGAAGATAGAGGAACTTGGATCCCCAAAACAGAATGTAAGACTTCAGGTTGAGATCCATTTTCTAATTTTTTATTCAGTTTTTATGATAAGAACCACTTCTTACAAAGACCATTTTTTTTGGGTAAGACTTAAAAAATGGAAGGAAAATTGGTTAAAGACAAGTAACCATTTGCAAAGGCACATAAAACGTATTTTACAAATGTATTTGGCAAAATAGAGAATACTAACAAATTTAGTTTGCAGTCTATGCGACAAACATTCCAGCAGTATTTTCTTACTCCTTTCATCAGATTTTCATATTTTGTTCACACAGAATTTTTCCCCTAAACACCATGGAGAAATAAAATAACAGATCTACCTGGTGCAGTGTTTTTGTCTACTTCTCCAACAGGCCGAGCACCCTTTTTGCCGAGGAAAGAGCAACAAGAAAGAACGCATTCAATCACTTTAAAATAAAATAGTATTCGGCTCCATAGGAACTCCAGTTACCAGTGGAAAACTTACCTGCTCTGGAACAATTCCATTCACCTGTCGGGAAAGAATAGCACGAGACTTTAGACTTTTCTCTGAATTTGGTACTTTATCTGAATCTCCTGCGTCCTGATTGATGGATGCCAACCATATATTAAATAACACGACATTGTTAGGAATTGGAGGGGACTATAACTCATCTGTACAAAATTGTGTACCTTCTGCCTTGAAACAGGTGTGGCAATCCTGGAGGACTTGGTCTGTTGAATTGCTGTCTCTACAGCTTTACTCCCGCCAATAAAATTTGGATGGGAAGTATTTATATAATCCATCTATAAATAGGGTAGTTAAGTTCCAGCCATTTATTCAATATCGAACCAACATATTTCCAGAAGTAAATGAAGCACAAGTTCCAAAAGTGGAAGTATTCACAACAGGGAGGGAGGGAGATGGACAAACAACGAAATTAGCATTTTACAGTGCTGGGCAATTAATAGTAAAATTGTGATCATAAATGTTTGGCAGTAAAGCTCATGATGGTAAGAGGACAAAAGTGGGCAGAATAGCCAAGGGTGCATTGATTTATGAAAAGTTATTCATTTGGGAAACTGGCAATAGAAAGTTGACATATATCAAAACCCAAAAGTGATCGAAAGAAGCAATACAGACAACAATTTCATCATGTGCACACAATCATTTGAGGAAGAATAAAGCATATTCTGTATCAATTTTTAGACGAGAGAAATGATGGAGTACCAGTGTTTTTTATGCGCCAAAATAAAAAACATGACAAGCTATGAATAAGAAAAGGTAAATATTCAGAAGCACATTACCTCCATTTCAATTATGTGACCAATCATTGTCTCTGACGGCTCAAGACCTTCTCGCAAAAAATTACCAATAACCTCATCCATGCGCTTCCGTAGGACCGGAAATCGTTGCAATTCATTAACCATACAGCGATGGCTCATCTAGAAAACAAAATCCAGATAAATTGTCCAATTAAAAAGACAAAAGGCAACACCAATTCAAAATGTAATTTGTATAATATATATACCTTCATTAACTCATCATATATAAATCTGGCACATTGAAGACTTGGGTCCAACAAGCGAGCTATTTGTCTTCTAACAAGAACCTCAAATGGAACCTATGTGTTTGAGATTATTTGACATTAAAGTTTTACATTATAAGGAAAACAAAAAATAAAAGGTTTGCAGCTTTCCCTAGAAGTAAAACACAATGCAAATAGAAACGAAAGTTGAGAGCAAAAACCTACTTCCGGTACAAACAATGCAGACCTGGGTCCAGTAGCATTTTGGATGGCAGTACGGATGTCGTCATCAGTTAGATCCTCACAAGGATCCACTTCCTGCAAAATGAGAAAAGAGTGCATTAAGCAAATAGAAGCTGATACAAAGCAATTGATTGTACATCACATCCAAAAGTATGAAGCCAACAGCTTGCGGCAAAATAATCTATGTTCATCAATGTCATCCGCGAAGCAACATAATCCCGAATTATTTTTTGCAAACTTTCAACAGATGGGGAATTATGCAAGTTGTGATACGTTTAGACATGTTTCATTTTTTAGCAAGCATGTCCACCTTTAATCACTTTATTCTGATGTTTCTCTGAGCTAATTTGTACAAAACATTATTAGCTTGCAGTTTTAACTAGTTGACAAAACAAAGGAATAATGAAGTACAGAAAACTCAACCGGTATTCATATTTCCATCATCTTGGAAACAAAATTCAATAAAAACTCAACCAAAATTAATTTACAAATATTCAGTTGTACTCGTCAAAAAGACCAAACGGGAATCACAAACCTCCAAGCTTTTAACAAATATATGTTGGAAAATATAATGGATTCTTGCTCCACCGGACAGCTCAGAAGTTGACATCTCTTCGTTTTTTCCTTCTATCATGGAGGAGAATGCTGTTTGAACAGAAAATAAACTCCTCAAGTAGGCAGCATCTACATAACATCTTGTTGGATGGAAGTTCAAAGGAATGCAGCCAGAGGACAAATGTGAATCATCAAAGGTGGGAGATTTTCACATTTGTTCCATTTTTTAGACAAACACAAAAACGGCCAGAATTGCTAATTGGGGCAAGTAGCGCTAGATGCTGCTAGTACAGCTACCATAAGGTGAAAACTTTTATATAATATCTGAATTAAGTTAATTATCAACTGCATAGTGTGCATACAAGGACTATACAAATGAGTTTATTATGTATTAGTAAACATTACAAGATAAACGAGCAATCCTGTACTTGTCATGACCGGTTGATATGTTTACGGAACAAGGGAAGTAAATATCTTAAATTTTAGCATGACCTCAGACGCAAGCAGGAACACTTGAGTAAATGATATTTTCATATGTTGAATAAGAAAGCTTGTCAAGAGGAGTAAAATGTTCAGATATGTGAATTATGTAATATTTAATTACTTTAGCTGGCCTCCTCAATAAGAAATCGGCGTTGGTGCAAAATTAACTGGGACAAAGATCTAACTTTGGTGTCTTAAATGACCTACTTATCTAATAAGTTAGTTTAATTCTTTACCCTCCGAGTATTTTGAAAGAATGTTCAGCAGCAGTGCCCCCTGGCCAGCCTGTTCATCAAAAGAAGGTCAAATATTAGAATCAAGATAACTGGATCTACTATCTCTGTTACACAAAACCTTATTAAGCACAAGGGTGGGGGGGGAAGGCAAAGCCCCCAAGTTGAAGCATCCATCCACATACATTTGGCATCAGCAAGCAAGATTATTTGTGAACGACAGCAAGTAATAAAAACTTTGGATAGTCAAATGGTTCCTAAATGAAATTATGAGAGGATGGATTATTTTTAATTTCTGTTTGCAAATAAAGTCTTATTATTTGGAATACAAGCAGAGCCCGAAACCAAATTATCCGTCCACATCATGCATTAGGAACTCAGATCACATAATTACATCCACAAAACTCACACCAAAAAAAGGACGCAACAAGATGAAACTTGACAAATTATTAAGAAAACAAACAAACCTTCGATTCAGTAATTTCTCCATAGCTAGCATGCTCTTTTGCAACAGAGACAAGTGCAGCACTAATGCGAGTTTTCAATCCCGGAAGTACGGTCTTAATATGTTGAACAAGAATCTGTAACAAGAACAAAGCCAATATCATCAGAAAGCAAGCTGGAACTCAAAAAGTATCTGTTAGTTTTCATAAAGCACCAATATCTGTTAGTTCACGAGGACACCAGCAAGCTAAATTGCAAACTGAAAGGAATGCATTGAGTCATTCCATTGCCATGTCTATGGCTCTGTCAGGGACTCAGGTGTACACATGCAAGTGAAGGAGTATGTTACAAGACCAAGCAAGGTTGACCAAAGAGGTGAAATGAAACCCAACTACAGAGACTAGAATAGAATAAGCAGTTATCCAGAAACTACATGTTGAAAATAGATATACTTTCATGGATACCTATAAGAACATGTCGCATGACATTTGAATAGGACACAGTCTGACATTATATACCTGGTTCAATTTCTTGGCCAACTGAGGTACCCCACAACGGTCAGCAAGATCATTGTACACCTGCAGAGCATGTATGTAAGTCATCTGAAAATAAAAAATGAGATCCAGAAATCAGTTCTTTAATGGAAGAGATCAAGGTCGTACTGGCCGACTGCGAAAGAATTTCTCCTCTGCTACAAGTGCATCCTTGATGCTCCGACTTAACAGAATATCCTGTGCAAATAATAATCATCAAGGGCACAAGCAGCACTCGCAAAGCCCATCTGGCATCTTACATACAATATTGCACTCTTTCTCAGACATCTATAGCCCTCTCAATTGTTCTCTATACATTGGGAATCATCTGAGGCACTATAAGTTACAATATTCTTAGACCGGCTATAAGCTATCACATCAACAACAAATACCGCATCAGCATTGTAAGAGTATCCTCGATACTACTGGTACTATTCAATGGTTCTACTTAGAGTATCTGAATTAAAACACGGTAGACTAAACCTTCTGACGATTAACTTAGCCCAACCACGTAGCCAGTAAGGCATATACCATAGACACAGCTACAGGCAAAGATTTCAGAATGGGAGAAAATAAGGGACACCTAAATGCAGACAATTCGTTCTTCAAAATGATCTAACTAAAACTTATAGCATAAGCAACAACAGTTCTCCACTGGTCGCAAATGAAACTCAATATTTTCGGACCACTTTCATAATAGAGTTGAAATAATAGTTTGATAGCCAAATATACTAAAATAACCATGAGATATGAAGTTCTTTGGATGGTCAATGGTGTACAATCCTCAAAAATTCCATCACTAAATTAGGGTATGATAAAAAAAATGTTAGTTGAGAGCATAAAAATCCCTTCTAAAACAAATATTGGTAAAATAACACCAAAGACGATTGCAAGAGACAAAATAACGAAGGGAGGAACACCCACCATCACTGTACAAATAGACTACCTAGACAAACAACATGAAAGCATGAGATAAACTTAACCATTTATTTAATAGCAACCAAATAACTCAACCTAACAAGACACACATCTTTAGTCAATGGGATGAAGCTAAATCAAGCTTAGGTCGTAGGTCGACGTCAACAAGAAAGATCCCTCACTGAACACTTTGCCAATCTAAAAATCAGTCACCACATAAATGAATGGAACCGATAAGAATATCAAAATCCATATCTATCAATTAAGGAATAATAACAAAATTCTAAATGTTTAGGCATAAGGAAATAAATGAAGATCATAGTGTGTAGAAGTAACATACAGATCTGTGAGAATAAGAAAAAACACCTCTTGACTACGATTAACAACACCCACATAACCAAGGCGAAGTGGAATAACTTTTCCAAGCAAAAAGTTGCGAGCATCAGTACCCCTGTCCATAATGTCCAACTGAAACAGCAAAGTGCCACCCACATAAGTACAAAAGCACATTATAACTAGGTCGATCAAATCAAATTATGAAGTGAAACCTCACCTTAGTAATTACACCAATTGTTCTATAACCTGCAGGTACAAACTTGAAAACATTACAAACAGAATCCAGAATTCCAGATACTAGCACTAGAGTAGAAGCTACATATCGACTATATATAGGACATTAAAAGGGATGAGTATAAAAAGAAGAAGGTACCATCAGGGTCAGCCATTCCAGCCATTTGAAGTGCATCTGAATTTGCCAGATCAGAATTTGCAGGTGTAACAGCCAGTATCAAGCAACTTGGACGCTTGATATATGACATTATCATTGTTCTAATGCGAGCTTCAATATCTGATGGCTGGTCACCAACAGGAACTTTAGTTAAGCCTGGTAGATCCACAAGAGCAATGTCTAGAACATTTGGGGAGAAAATCTTCAACCGGATCTGTTTGTCCGAAACACCTTTGTTTGCCCCGGCTTCTCTATCTGTTTCAGCCTAAACAACATTTAAGATGATCAAATACTGGAACAAAGCTATGCATCACATTCAAAGCTGTGAAGGCCCTACCCTCAATGTGACACAAAAATACTGGGATTGTTAACTAATAGAGTAGCCATCAGAGTCATAAATAGTACGCTCCTCTTCAACTCCCCATGGAATTATGATCCCTGAATCTAATCTTTCATATTCCTGATTACTATTTCTATTCCAGAAGAAGTTGTCCTCGCCGAGGTGCAATTATGACATAAAATTAAAATAGTACCAAGTCACCAGTGAAATAATGGACTTGTAAAATCACCAGCATTGCATTTTGTGTATCAGTATCCACAGATACGCATTACTGACAGACAATAACTCACATTACATTAACACTTGAAGGCAATTCAAAAGAGAAGAAAATCACTGAAAGTAGTTTTAAGTTTTAAAGTCTGATCGGATTTTCCACCTTTTTCCATGAACTTAACTGTTTTGGCACCCAATTTTCCTCTCCTCTCAAAAAATAATCCAATTTGTTATTCAAAAGAACATAAACAGAGCAACTCACCACCCCTAAATCTTAACATATTAATGGTAATGGCAATGATATTGTGCTCAAATTTTCAGTACAATGTTCACACATGCACATTCATGCATTTTTTTTTTTTGGTCAATTTATGCAGAAATTTTAAAGGCTGCATCACGGTGGACTCGAACCCGAGACCTTTGGCCTCGGGATTAACCACTCTACCACTAGGCCAACACACAAACACGCATTTTAGTTATTGCTAGTTGATGTCAGTCCTTACATGTATCCATTGTACTTGTACAAACATAAATATTCATTCTAATCTCTCCAAAGTCTAGTGAAGCGACGTTTGGGGCATGTTATCTCACAAATGTTTTCAAGAGTTTCGGATCAGATCAACTTGCCAACACGCTTCATGAAAAATAGTGTAATCAGACCCCACACCCCCACCCCAAATAACCCAATTGCTTTAGGTTTCAAGTCCAATCCCTTTATCAACAAACTATGTACATTTTTAATAACTTCGAAATTGGGCACTCACAGAACCTGTCTTTTCCATACAGGTAGTTTCTTCACTAAAGTTCTTGAAAATCATAGGATTAACTCGATGCTGAGCTGTTTTCAATATCTAGGAACAAACTAGCTATAGTTTTCTGATACTAGCAATTATTTTCAAACACAGTTATATAGCACCGCTTGATAAAACACAATATAATAAGAAAATCACCTGAATCTCCTTCCGGATTTCATTAAAATCAAAGAACTTCTTCCCGGGCAAATGCAAAAACTCCCCCCACTCGTCGTCAGTTCCATCGCCCTTACTTTTCCTCTGCACCAGCTGCAGCACGAGCGGGCGGCGCGTGCAGATATCATTTCCACGAGGCAGGAAATCGCGTCCAACCAGCGCCTCCAACACGCTGGATTTGCCGCTGCTCTGGCTTCCCACCACCGCCACTTGCGGCAGCTCGATCGTCGACTGGCTTCCAAGCTGCGAGAAGATGTCTTGCAGCTTATTCACTATTGGTATGACCGAGTGTCCTAGCGCGGCCGCCGTACCAGTAGCGTTGCTCGCCAGCGCCTCCGCCGACGATTGATCTTCCGCCATGGAGTCGGTTGATTTTAGTGATTGAAAGGTGAAATATCAAGTATATTAATTGCGTGAATTATCTCAATTTTTGGACTAAGATCTGGTGTGGAAGATCGCGAAAGTGCTTAGCTGAAAACCCTAGATAGGCGTCGTACTGTGTGATTGGATGTGGATGAGAGAGAAAGCGTTTGAATTTTTTTGTTCTAGAGAGAGAGAAGAGTAGGAATCGTGTGTATATGCGAACGTTCCCTACCGCCCAAGAGAGTGAGCAAGACAGAGGTGGCATGTTTAGGTTTTTATATTTGGAATAAAGTACTTTTGAATTACTTTTAGGTACTTTTATGTGTAAATATTTAATTTTAATATTTTTAAAATTTATTTTTATATATGAACAAAATTGTAAAACATATTTTGACATAAAAACAAATGCAGGGAGTTGGTTTGCCCTCCATAGTCTAATTTTGACAGTAAGTAGAAACAACAAAACTCAATTTAATTTAATTTTAAGTTGGGGACGAAAATTAAAGCTCGTACTTACATTTTTCACTTAAATTACAAACGTGTGATACGAAAATTCGATTTTAATAAGAGAAGTGACTCGAACTCGATTCAGAAAATTTAAAAGTTCATATACTTAAACAAGTACTTTTCCTAAAATATTTTTATGCATTGGAGTATGATAGATCAGTGATGTTGATAATGAAGGTTGCTATTTTTCTGAAAATGGAAAAGGATAATTGAAATGGAATGTGAGTCCATCTGTGGTTAAGGTGAATGATGCGGACATATTGGTGGAGCCATATACGATATGGTGGTTCACCACTATCTAGCCAATAACCAACTAAGAGGCAAAACATAAATAAATTTTTAAAACATATTGTAATTGTAAAATCATAAAACGGGATATTGTGATTGAAAATTAAAAATTCATGTTGTAATCGTAAACTGACTTAAATGTTGTTATTTTTAAAACATTTGACCAACTCATTTGGAATAGTTGAGAGGCAGGGTGGATGAACTTACGACTAAAATTAAGAATTACTTACTACTAAATTCAAGAAATTCACTAATATTTGTTGGGTTGAGTATATTGCATAAAGTTTTGTTCTAAAAGTGATATGTCTCTAAATTGTAACTTTTAAATTGCTGCATGGTAATAAAGTTAACTCAACATATGTGTGAATAACAAATAGAGGTTTTGTCAATTGGACTATTTAATGGTAAAGTGGATTTTCTATAATTAGTGAACTATGATTAAACCTGTCACATCTGATTTACACATCTTGTGTGATTTACATAATATTTTACCCAATTTTGTCAAAAATGGAAGTTTTGTTTTCTAAAAAAAAAAAAAAAAAAAACGAAGTATTCCCTGCAGACCACATGGTTGGCAAACCATTTCAAATTAACAATTGAAAAGATTTTCTAAATCGCAACACAATTTTCAAATATTATCTTTCTATTCTACTTTCCAATAGCTCAATCGTATGATTCATGAGAGTATTTATAGTATTTTACCAAAATCGATCATTATCGACCGCCACATCATTATATTTATGGAGAAAAAAAAGAACGCCCAGAGGCGTTCTTATGTCTCATTTTGTGACATTTGGCTAGTAATCATGTCGCATTTTGTGACATTTTGGTTAGTCAAATTTATTTGTACATTAAGATAAATGTTATACATCTTTTACATGTTAAGTTTAATATATATATATATATATATATATATATATATATATATATCAGATTTTTATTTTTTCATGCTCTACAAATAAGCATAAATATCATGATAGTTATATACACAAATAATTTTATCTCTTTCTCTACTATAAATAACTTCAATTTTCACGACCCAACTTTTACTATCAAAAACTCCAATTTTATGCCAAAAAAAAAACTCCATCAATTTTTGTTGGTGGGCCTTCATAAAGTCACATTTTTTTACTTTTATTATTTCAAATTATTATAATATGATTATAAATAATATTGGATGGTTGGAATAGTCATTAATAAAACATCAAAGTAGATGTGACTATCAAATATTTGAAAGATTGGATGATTAGGACGTAGGTGGTTGAGATGGTTACTGATAAACATAGCGTGAATTGAAGGTCAACTTATTTTTTTACTTTTAAATTGAGTTGTATTCTACACAACATTTAAAATTAATATATTAAAATATTTTTCTTTTAAATTTGGACTCGAGCATAATTCTAATGAATGAAGCTAACATATCACATCAAAAGATAGAGTTTGTGGCATTCATATTGATACTCTATCGTTAGCATTGCATTTCTTATATTTATAATTAAATTATTCGATCACGCATTCTGATTTATAACCTATATTTATAATTTAATTATTCGATCACGCATTGTGATTTATAATGTAAATGATCATTTATCTAATTCGTTCCAAGCCCAAATTTGATTTTTATTTTGCAAGGCAAGCCCAAAATCGATTTAAAGAGTCCGACCCTTGAAACTCGTTTTATTCGTTAGAAGCTAACCGTCAAGATTTTGACACGTCGTCTGCTAAAAGATAATCCAACGGAGATCCTAATCAGTTCCGTCGCAAAAATATACTAGTATATACGTAGAGTAGTTTGCCGACTACGCAAGAAACAGCACTTGTATATATATTGCTGCATCCTCGCTCTCTCACTCAACGCTCTTTCTATCCTAGAAAAGCAAAATTCATCCTAGAACTAGAAAACAAAAATCATGTCGCGTCGTAGATCCGGCGGTGAGTTTTCATTCCACTCGTGATTAGTTGTGTGATACTCGATCTGTTAGCGGGTTGTCTCATTTTTGTTCTTTTATAGAAAGAGAAGAGTACTCGTTCGTGATGTGATCTTATTCAATCGAAGATGGAAATATTCTGCATGTTTCTTTTTGTGATTTGCCTTCGGTGGAATCTATTATCTTAGTCGATCGTCGTAGAATTTCAAGATCCAATGGTTAATGTATCCTGTTCACAACATGCATGCGTGTGTAGTTGTTATGAGTAATCATCGTTTCCATATTGAATTGATCTAATATGATTTTTACGTGATTTCAATATAAAATATAAATCTGATCAGCGTGCATATTTGTTGATTATTGATCGTATAAGGTTGAAAAATATATATTACAGTCAAAAATCAGATATTAGTATTCGCCTGTTATTCAATTAAAGCAGGTTAAGTCAATCTCATATGTCCGATCAACCGATCAAATTGTCTGGAATAGTAATGCCGGTAGTAATCTTCCATATTGTGTGCTACAGTTATATATGATTAATGGGGCCTTTTTTTAATTATATCCGATTTCGGTTAGTCCTATGAGGTTGAATGATTAGTAGATTACTGGGTTTGCGAATAAGACACAATTAGATATGTTTTGCTTCCGACATATGATACCAATCTTTGTTGTCATTAGTTGAATTAGGTCTCCAAAATAAATTGGTCGATAGAAGTCAAATATTTGAATATTTTTGCTTAGTTTGTGAGGTAATAAGTTGCTGTAATTACTAAGATCATTACTGATTCTCATTTTCTGGATGTCATTTCTTGTGGTGAAACTCCTCACCCTATAACACTTTCTTGCTCCTAGTTGTCATTTAAACTAATCCATAATGTTGATGAATTGCTCTTGTGCAGGAATATCTGCTCGTTCGGCACCTCGGCCCGCAAATGTCCTCCATCGCAGCCAGGTAATTGTCTGCCATGTTAACCTTTTACTTAGGAGAAAGTTAAGTTCCTTCAACATGCGTCATCTTTGGTCTGTTTAATAGCCTTCGTGTTTCTCGTTCCGTGTATCAACAATTTTAGTTGCCAGTTAACTAATACTGCTTCCATGTTGATGATTTTACTGTGTCATGTTTGCAGCATCCAATGCTCCCGCTCCCGCTCAAGGTGGCTTAGGTAGCACCATGCTTGAAAACGTAGTTGACGGTGTGTACAATATGGTTTGGGTTTTTGTTACATATGATATATGATGTGGATGACTCGCTTGTGGTGTGGAATGTACTGTGTTGATTTTCCCTTATTCCATTTCTGTAGGAATTGGATGGGGTACCGGAATTGCTATTGCACACAGAGCTGTGGATGCTGTTGTGGGACCTCTCACATTTCGACACGAAACTGTTACCTCTGAAGCTGCTCCCAGCAAGGCTGGATCTGATGATGCCTGCGGTGTGCACTCCAAGGCATTCCAGGATGTAAGGCATACTACCATCTCCTTATACAAAAGTTGCTCTGTTGTTGTTTTAGTGTCTGTATACTAAAGTATCGATAGCTCAATCGTGATTTTCTCTGTTAATATCCGTGTCGCTCTTGTATTTGATTTGCAGTGCTTGAATGGCTACGGAGACGAGATCAGCAAGTGTCAGGTGTACATGGATATGCTGGCCCAATGCAAGAAAAGTCGGGTTCTAGGATGAGTTTCTAAATTTCATGATGTGCGGCTTAGCGCATTCACCCAATCGTGGCTATTTTTGCTGTTGGGCTATTTTTTTGATGATTCCTTGTTTAAATGCTACTGGATGCAGTGTTTTTTTTAAGTTTTATCAGATAATGTTTTAGACCTTTAAATATGGATATGCGTTTGCATATTATCTCTAATTTGTTTTATTGCCTTCATTCTCTCGTTATCATGTTATTGCTGATAAATATTTGCTGATCAAACTCGCTCCTGTCTAGTTTTGGTTTACCACATAAATTGGTTAGAAAAGTGTTGATATAAGCCATATTCCAACACATGAAGCTATTGCAAACAGCTACTGTATATGCCATGTGATGCATGTGCATACATTTTTTTGGTGTAAAATTTCTAATTATGCAGTCATGTGCATAGTAGTTAATTAGTCGAGACGATTACATTATACATATAATTTGGTTGATTAAGAATTATTATGATATTCGAAGAACTTTTGATTTGATCCACTTCTATAACAGGATAGGAAACAATTATATAAATAATATATGCATTAAAGACTTTAAGTAGTGGAATTTAAATAACGAGTTAAACCTTTTGCCCATATGTTTTTCTATTATTTATTACGCTAAAATGAATTTTTATTTAGTCCCCGTAAGTAATACTCCCTCCGTCCCGGCTGGCTTGAGGCACTTCTTTTGGGCACGGAAATTAAGGAGAGAGTGTTTAGTGTTTAAAGTGTATTGGTAATAAAGTGGTTTATGTGTTAGGTATATATATTTTGTTTTTTATTTTATTTACATAATAAATTTATTTTAAATTATCCTTAATTTAATTAGAATATTAAATTAATTTAATTTTTTTAGTTGATTTAATTTAATTTAATTTTTTTAAATTAGCATATTAAAATAAATTAATTTAATTTTTTTTAATAAATTAATTTTTTTAATTTAATTTAATTTTTTTAAATTAAATAAATAAATTAATTAATTTTTTTAGTTAAAATTAGCATATTAAAATAAATTAATTTAATTTAATTAGCCAATAATCAGCCCAATTAGTTAATATTAATTACAATTAAAATCCCTTATTTTTTCTTAATTATTTCCATTTATAGAAACGACTCAAGTTAGTTGGGACGGCTTAAAATGATATACGACTCAAGCTAGTTGGGACGGAGGGAGTAGTAAATATTTTCAAGAGCAATAAAATACGACAATAACACGAGACGAGAACTTACAACAAAAACAAAAGTAAATACTGTAGCGAGCTCAAAATATTCATGTCCGCAAAAAAAATATAACGAGATTTCTCCATTTATATCAAATGTTATGTCAAAATTAATATTAATACGTATTGTAGAAGTGAAATACTAAGTTTAAGATGAAACCGATCCAAACAATATATCTAAAAGCAAATGATCAAACTATGGTGACAAACTGGGAAGCGATTCGTCCATTCCGCCGCCGAGCTGCTGCCGCGGTAAACTGAGCTCCGCCTCGTACCGGCACACCAGCCACTCCAACGATTGAATCACCTCTTCATCGTGCACGTGTTTCGCCTCAGACAATCGACGCTGCTGATTGATTCCATCTCGATCGAGCTCCTCTCGCGTTGCAGCCGCTGAATCATAGCCATCGCTTCCTCCGCCGCCGTAGCCGAAGCCGCCCTCTCTCTCCACGTCTGCAAGAGCTGCATCCGCTCTCCGCCGCTCCATCTTCACCAATTTTCTCAATGCCGACACATCCGAACAACAATTTCCCCTCTTTCTAATCCAGAATCGTTTCCTCAACTCTCGATTCAAATTCGCATTAACTATTTTTCTGAAAATTTTGATTTCACTGGTTTGTGTCTAGAATCACGAGAAATTTGGTGGGAAACCAGAGAGAATAGAAGGATTTGAAGCCAAAAGCAAGCAGCAAAAAGAGGGCGAAAATCTCGGACATTTCACCAAAATTCCCCAGCACAAAAAATCCAAATCCAAGATGATAATAAACAGAGGATAGATTAAGATACTCCAAACATATCACAGAATTCATCGGAATAAAGCCTCCCAAAAGGGAATGCAGAACAGTGGATAAGACTAATAGTTGGTGTAGACGGCCAAAAACATGCATGTGGCCCAAAAAATTATTCACTGCTAAACCCAAATTACTCTGAGAGAGAGAGAGAGAGAGATTTGAATAGAGAAGGCTGGCTACCAATGGCACTATGGCAGTAGCAACGGTCTATAACTGGAAGCTATGGAAACGGTAAAAAGAGCAAATAAAATTAAGTATTCACTCTGAGAACTTAATTATAGTAATAGAGTGTGATTTTAGGTAATTGAAAATTTGGGTAGAATTAAGTGGTCTAATTTTATGCCATTAACTATTTGTATGGAGCAAGTTTTGTCAAATTGAGTAAATTCTCGTCAAATATGGAATGTTAATTATGTTTACTGAGACTTTGCTTTCAAAATATATAAAAAAAACTATGTTATTGAGACTTTTTTTGGAGAAATGTATTATTAAGGCTTGGTAAGCCACATGATCACAAATTTTGCCAAAACTATAGAAAATTGCTAAAACCATAGTTAAAAGTAAAACTTTCAAAAGAAATTACAAGAATCTCAAATTTGTTCATAAAATTTGTATTTTTGTTACTATATACACCTTGAAGATTTCGCATTTAATCATAATTAAAATCGTCTTGTAATTTTTTAAAGGTCACTAAATGTTAAACTTACCATATATCAACCGAGTAAATGTCAAATTAAGGAGTGAAACTGAAACCTTCGAAATTTCCTGGAAGTTTTGAATGGTCAGATTTTAACGGGCTCGCTTTCGAATTTATTCACAACAAGAATGAACCTAAAATATTATTACGAAAAAGGAAAAATAAACAAATATGAATAACAAAGAAATAAATAAAGAGCATAACCCATAATTCCATTTAGTGTCTTTTATATCGGATCCGTGACCAAACGATATTATACTGATAATAATTAACCTAATACCTAACCAAACTAATAATAGATTAATAATCAAATAAATTTTAATAAATATAAATAAACCACCATTAATAAATTTCTTTTTTTTATATATATGCAAGCCAAAATATACTACATATGTATACATACTAAATGATGTAAAAATTAGGGACAACCCAATGATTAAGGTGGGTTCCTGTGGCAGAAAGGTCATGGTTGAACCCCACCAAACGTCTCTATGGGTTTGGCTATCACACCCTGCTTTTCAAGTGTGATTTCATGTCTTGTGTGGTTTGCGGCTATTATGCGGAAAGTGGGGTTTACGGTCTTGTGCGCAAAGTAAAGAATGCGGGTTCACGTGATATAAAAAAATAAAAATGATGTAAGAAATGAGAACAGACAGTATCCTTTTTCTCTTTATCTCTTTATTCGACGATTTTGCAGTCCCTTCACTCTCCAAGAAAACCTAAAAATGTGTCTTTCACAGGTCAAAGGAGAAATTTTGAACTTAATCTACTTTTATTTTACACGTCTTATTAATATTAAAAAGATAAAAAGGATGATTATATTTATAACCCCATTTTACTCACTATAGCCCCATATTTATAAAGGTACAATTATATCCTTATAATCTCTTATTTTATATTTAAACTATCAATAATAAATTAAACTCTGAAAATATGACTAATTTGTATAACCCCCCATAACCATGTCTGGACTTTATTTTATTTTATATGCATTCTAAGTTTATCTTCACTAGAAGACTTAAAAGTGTGAAGAGATCGAATGTGAGGACCACTGTCATTACACAAAATCACAACCATACATGAAAATTGCAAAATACATATACAAATTATGACGCAAATGTACAATTATATATAAAAATGTATATATAATTAATTCAAATGTACATTTAAAATAACTATTATATTTCCAAATCTAATGGACATGATTTGTTCTTATTTATGTATGTTAAAGATTGTATGTATATGAATCAATTCATATATATATATATATATATATATATATATATATATGAATAAATAAATGTTAAGGCTTGCAATATTTAATAATCTCAACGAAAGGCTAGAACGTGGTGGTAGTGACGAGCTCTTCTTCACCACTTGGAAGAGAATCTGCAATTTGAAATTGGAATAAACCCGTGTTTCCTTTTCGTTAGGTACGAGGAAATAATGTTAATTAATATTTTTTTCGACAACTACAATTAAAATTTACTAGTGGAAGAAGATTATGTCTTTATGTGTTCGAATTTTTGAGATTTGAGCTGCGATACAAGACCATTTTTTCGCTTATTTTTTAAAACACGAATAATTTTTACATATATATGAATTACAGTATATTATTATGTAAATTATGGTTATGCATTATTATATATTATGATTTCATTTTTAATTTGCATAAATTCAAATAAATTTCATATATTATTATTTTTTAATAAATTATAAATAGTCTGGAATATTGTAATGAGTGCGTCGTCCCTATTACAACAGACTAGTTAGGATTTCAAAACCCTAATCGTGTTCTGGTAAAAAGAAATACTCTCAATTTTGATTGAAATTGTGGGAATTATTAATGTGACGAGGGACTTTATAAAAATGTTATAGAACCACCGCATCGCAATTCCTCCATACAATTATAGGGGCCAAATAATGAAACTTAGGAATCTTGAAGTAATAATTAATTTTTTTTATTTTTTATGTATTTTTTGATCAATCAGCACATCAATTTTAATTTTTTATGTATTTTTTTTATCAATTAGTACATAAATTTAAAAACTGCATTTCGGTGAATTTGAAGACCTCTTGTCCCAAACATTAACTACTATATCACTAGGCTAACATACGCCTACATAATTAATTATTTTTCACGTATAAAGTGTGCGCTTTAGTTCATAAGTTTTTTATAACTTGTAACCACCTTCATCATTAATCTTTAAATAAATTTTATTTCATTAAATATGCCTATATATGTCTATTGCCGATCATGATTTGATGTCCCCAACGTGCCCTGTTGTCAATCTTTATTTAACTAATGTTGGATTTCTTATTTGCTTCGTCTATATAGTTTGAAATATTTTGTATTAATTAGTTGTTTGGCAGAAATAAATAGTGCGGACGATCGCATGGTGAGGCCACCTTAATCAACTTGATTGGACCCTAAGGAACCAATTACAATTATTAAGATCAACTCAATCACTTTGAAAGTCAGACTAGGTAACCAATTTAGCACGATATATTTAACTTTCTAATGTGGTTTATATGTTTGTTAAGGAGTTATGTCTACTTGGACAACATCGTGGCGAGGGTATATTAGGCTATTTAATTAGTTATGAATTTTTACTCTCGTAATAATATTTACAGGCGCGCATATATATACACATATTATTCAATTAACTACTATTACAAAAGGTGTTAAATTTTGATAAACCTGTTATTCGATTTACAAGGATAGTTCAGTAATTTAATGTACGTATATTTGGAATATTGGTGCATAAATGCACAAACTTTTGGTCAATTTTGATTTTTCTTACGAACTTTAAAAATTATTACAGCATATACAAACTTAATCATTTTAGTGATTTTATCACGATTTAATATTCCTGCTAAATTAAATATGACTTGACTTCTCGAAAATTTACCATTGACAAAACGGCCAGAAATATACACGACATCGTAGAGAGATGACATCCACTACAAAAAAACAGTCGATCAGCGACGGAAAAATCCGTCGCAAACCCTGTCTGATCCGTCGCTAAAATGGATTAGCGACGGATTCGCGACGGAATGAGGGGGTCGCTGGAAACCTGGTTGGCAAACGTTTAGAGACGGAATTACGTCCGTCGTTAAAAATTAGCGACAGACCAGCGACGGAAAATTCAGTCGCTAATCCGCTACCTCAGAACGGTTGTCTGATATAAATTTCGTCGTTAATGCGATGCTAATCCGTCGTAGTTAGCGACGGATTAACGACACACTTACTCCGTAGCTAAAAATGTCGTCGCTACTCCGTCGTTATTCTGACGCTAATCCGTCTCTGATCCGTCGCTAATTAGCGACGGACTTATTATAGTTTTTTTTTCTTTTACGTAAAAAAGTCCGTCGTAAATCCGTCGTAGAATCGTCGCAAGTCCGTCGCAAGTTACAGTTGGTTCAGTTATTTCACGTTGTTAATCCGTCTCTAATCCGTCTTTAATACATCGCTAATTCGTCGCTATATTGGCACATTCTGCACAGCTTCAATTTGTATTTTTGTCAGCCAAACCTGTTTTCAAACAACCAACCCAAACAAATATACAAACAACCAATTCCATCCAATTCAATCTATACAATCCAACCAAACAAACCAATTCCAACCAATTCCATCCATACAATACAAACTATGAAAACAAACCAATTCAATCCATATAATACAAACTATCAAAATAAACCAATTCAATCCAAACAAAGTATTTCAATCCAAACAAAGCATTTCAATCCAAAATACTGTAATATCCAAACAATCCCATAAGTTGTACAATATAAAGCATTTTAATTAAACATGTTCAACATAAGTTGTACAATATAAACTAATTATACACTCATAAGTTAGGAATATGTTAATTCATCTATGAAGTAGTTTCTTGTGATGACATCCTCATACAAGGACATATATGGACCACACTCATTTAGAAAATGTGATCACACTTAATTATGAAATGTGAGAACCACATTCAATTATGATCCCGTGTCCTCACACAAGAATATTTTGCAAACATATATAAGATGTTATAACTGAAATTTTGAACTTAATGTAATTCCTATATTTATTTAATTAAATCTATATGTATGTATATATGTATATGTGTGTGAGTGTATATGCTTTTCCGCTCGGTATCACATAGTACACCCAAATAAACACTTATAAAACATCTTATTCATATAACAATTCTAACAAAATTTCGAGAGTAAGTTTTATAAAATTAATCGCCATTTGATTCCAATTCAACCAAACTCATCCAAATTTCACCAATTCATCACCATATGCCTAATTATACACTTAACAACTCAAAACATCTCACGAAATGATGAATTTATCATCCCAATTCACATCCAAGTTAAACATATTCACACCAAGCTTATCAATTTCTCGCAAACATTTTTATCAAACACCACATATGCGTACAATTAACTCACGAAACGATGAATTTATCATCTCAATTCACATCCAAGCTTATCAATTTCACAAGCCCAAATCACAAGACTAACATTCAATGCATCATTTTCACTATCAATTCGGTAAACTCAATTCAATTTTCACTATCAATTTTCACTATCAATTCAATGCATCATATATAATATTTTCACTATCAATTCAATACATCATATAATAATTTTCACTATCAATTAAATATATATAACAAATATATAACAAAATAAAACCCAAACAAACCAACCCGACTGACGGCGGGGAGGCGGGGGCGGCGGGGAGGCGAGGCAAGGGAGGCGGCGGGAGCGGCGGCGGCATGACGGCGGCGGCAAGGGGTGGGGTGGGGTGGGGGTATGGTGTCAATGGGGTGGGGTGGGGCGGGGCTGGGGCACGGGCACGGCACGGCACAGGCACGGGCTGCAGGTGGGGTCGGGGGCGGCGGCGGCGGCGATGGCGGGGTGGCGGCGGTGGTCGAACTGGCAGGCGGGTGGGTGTGGTGTGGTGTGGTGGGGTAGGCGGGCTAGGGGCGGTGGGGTCGGGGGTGGGCGGTGGCGAGGCGGTGGTGGTGGTGGTCAGCACTGACAGTGGGGGGTGGTGGGGGTTGGGGTTGGGGAGGTTTGACGTTCGAGATATGAAATGGGAAGAAAGCCGATTGTAATTAAACTTTTTAGCGGCGGAATTATTCGTCGTTATATTTAAAACCCTATAACGACGGATTAACGACGGAATAATGGATTTAACGACGAAATAAGTGTAACGACGGACACATATCCGTCGTTAATTTACGTACAGAATATAAAAAAATCAAAAACATTTTAATTTAACGACGGACGCATTCCGTCGTTAAATTAGCGACTACTTTACGACGGAAAATCCGTCGCTAAAATTTTGGGAATAAATAAATTGAAATTAAAATTAACGACGGATTTTGTCCGTCGTTAAAATAAATTTTTAAAAAAAAAACTAAAAATAATCCGCTTATTTTACGACGGATTAGCGACGAAATTGTTATCCAATTAAAAAAAATAACAAAAAAAAATTAATTTTAACGACGAATAGTGTCCGTCGTTAAATTTAACGACGGAATAGCGACGAAATACCGTCGTTAATACTTGAGAAATCCCGCCATGTTACGTCGATCCATCACGATCCGTCGCAAAAAATTCCTTTTATTCGCCGCTAATGTCATCGCCGATTCACGACCCGTATTTCGGCCGTCGCTAATCCGTCGCTGATCGGCTGTATTTTTGTAGTGATCGATTGTTTTGATCCTAAGTTCCTAACGATAACTAGATGATGAAACAAACAAGAAAACATGATTTTTTAATGAGGATCGACGCGATGAACCTTATAAATCAAGGAATCTTATATATTTTTATGGAACGACGATGTTTTCTATCCTCTCTCTAGGACATTTTTTCTATCACCGATCATTTTGTTAACGATAAATTTTTGAGTTGCCAAGTCATATTTAATTTGGCCCGAATTTGAAATCGTAGTAAAATCACTAAAGTGATTAAATTTGTGTATTTTATGATAATTTTTAAAATTCGTGAAAAAAACAAAATGAACTCAAAGATAATGTATTTATGCATCAATAACTCTATTTATTTTGATATAAGAGAAGATAGGAATCCTTTTGCATCTAGCTGAAATTATTCATAATTGTGATAAAATTAATTTATTATATATCTGTATTATGCATCACCACGCAGCATTAGTATGTTAAATATCACAAATTCTAGTTATGGGTTCTTTCAAATTCACTAATTAGGTCGTGCATGTATAGATACAAATCAATGTCACAACCAAATTTCAAGTTAATGGTACAGGCAAACAATAATAGGATAATGCTATTTAGATATATGTCTAGACATAATACCATTATAATTTGATTAAATTGGTTTATATGAATCGGTTTAAATTGAATCAATTTTCCTTAATTATTTATGAATTTAATTTAATGTTTGAACTAATTAACCCTTTAGGTATTATTTATGGAAATTATATGTAAAATCCATTTAAAGGAACTTATCAATTAATAGATATCAAATCATTCACCAAATCATCCAACAAATCATTCACCTAAATAATCTCATCTCATATACTATATTGTTAGAAACTCGTTTAGTGATCGTATTCATTTCTTAAGTTTGTAATTTCTTTTTCTTTTTATTAATATATTTTATTCCATAAAAAGAAAGAGAAAAGGAGCACCAAATTATAATATATAGAAATATCATATTGTAAGTCATTGTTTTCACCTCTAATCACTCAGATACGTAATCCAAAAAAAATAGTGAACGATGCTACGTATGAAAATCATCAACTCATAATATATGTATTTGTACTGAATAATTATTACGTATAAAAAATATTTATACAATTTATGAAAAGGTTTATGCAATTTATAAATATTTTAACAATAGCATAACATGATATATTATCAGAATTTATTCTTAATAAAGTACTAGTTACTAAATTATGAAATATAAATATTTAATTAGTTTGGAAATATATGAAAAAGATATTTGAATTCAAAAAGTCAACTATACAAAAATACATGTAAGGGTATATGAGTGTATTAGTAATTTTTTATTAATACATTAAATAATTAATTTATATAAATAATATATCTTTACATAAATATCCCTCCATGTCTTGAGACATATATGTCTAAATAGCATTTCCCATAATAATAAGGTTGGAAAAGAATCAACATTCAATGAAGAGCATTGTCTTTTTATATCAATATGGTAGAGTTATGGTATGTTAATAGATCTATCAATTATTATTTCAATCTTTATAATTTGCAATCCGTGTGTCCAAAGGAAACTAATTAATCTACGAATGTAAAGTCTACAGCAACGTATATAAATACGTTATAAGTTATAACAAGATCTTATTATGTCAGTTAGTAGAAAATACATAAAAATAATTGCAAATAGTTACATTTATTTATTTATTTTTGGATTAGACCTTTCGAAGTACCAAGGTAACTGGTGTTTTACTTTTTAATTGAAAAAGGAAAAGCACTACCAACCATAAAGAAAATTATGATGAAAGATTCTTTGGAGTGAGACACCAATTATATCTATATATAAATAAATATAAATATCTACAAGGACAGCTTAATGGGGAGATTAGTTAAATTAAAATGTGTCCTTAATGGGGAGATTAGTTAAATTAAAATGAGTGTACAGGTTTTCCATCTTAGAATAATGCTGTACAGCTCATTATATGTAAGCCAGTTTAAGAAAGATTTTGGACAGCTTTGTTGATTTTTTCAGGATTGTTTAACATGTTATAAATTTGTAATTACTGGATTAAGAAACTGCAACAAAATAAAGTAATTCAGATTTAGACCCCCCAGGCGTACGTATACACTATATATGGAAATTCTATAGAATATATAGATATACTATATTCTCTCTCACGTGATAATATTTTATTAATATAATTATATTAATAAAATATTATCATATGAAAGTGGATGTAATACACCTATATATTCATTTATATGGGAAAAGCAAGATATATGAAATAGTCCCATCCCATGTATCATAAATTTATGTCTCATTTACTTTGGAGATAATGGTAAATATAAGAAAGGACGTTACTCCACCTCTCTCTCTCAAAAAAATAAAAATAAAAAGAGAAAGGTTTATTTTGTATTAGTCAACTGTCTCTAATATTTTTACTTTTCTTAATTTTATATCGGCGACGGTGGATAATCTAAGACTTTTGTTATCTTTGATTTTGAGTGACATACATACTAAAGAGGTACGTAATATGATTTATTCATCTCTTTCTTCGTATAATACATCTAAAAAAATGTATGATATATTTATTAATCTTATAAGATATAACATTCTACCACTTAATTTATCTATTGACCATATTAAAAATTGTCAAGGAAGACTATATCGAGAGTTTATTTGAGAAGATAAATTAGATTGATAAAACATATGATTGAGTATTTGTAGCTAGTATGTAAAATTAGATGATCAAAAGTTATAAATTAATCAATACAATAAAATATAACGTGAATTAGTAATCTGTATTAGTTTAATTTCATGTATTTTATCCTAACATTTAGAGTAAACATTTAAAAATATGTAATTTATATAATATTCACATATGAAGCTAGATCCACACAGTATCTACTACGAGCCATATATATACGAGAACAAGTGCCCCATCTCATAAAGAAATGAAACACTTGCCTATAGGCTATAACTGAACATTCCGTTATAAATCTTTAAGAAATGAAGAAAACAAACTGATAGAAAAGAAAAAGGTTTAATTGCTAAAAAAATCACAAATTTTGATTTTCTTTTGTTTTCACTTTTCAATATATTTTATAAAATACTGGAATAATAACACTAATTTTCAATTTGCGGTAAAATAGACATATTTAAGACATTTCAACATCAATACTAATATGACATCATTCTCCGAGTCACATCAATATGCCAAAAAAATAAATAAATTACAATATCACATAATTTTGGTCATCGAAAAATTTCGAACTCTATATATATTAATCTTGTTAATTAATTATAAGAAAATCTAAATCAAACGAACAGACTGAAAGAACCACAAATCATTAACTTTGTTAATTAGTGAGACGATGATGATTACTCTCAAATCTCAATACACTCTGTCAACCTAAGTTGGTGGAAGAAAACCCAGTCTCCTTTAGCCACCTGTCAGTGATCTATAGGCTAAACACCATCACATATTATTAATTATTTAAACAGCCCAACCAATCACAAAACTTCTCCATTTTCATTGTACGAGGAAACCCCTCAACTTTCTCGAGTAGTACAATATTAAACGGTTCAGTTTTGATTAATCAAATCGATATTTTTAAAAAAATGGAATCGAAATCAAATTGTTTTAAATTTTCGGTTAATAGAAAATCTATCGGTTCCGACGATTCAGTTTTTGGTTAACCGAAATATCTAATTAAAATTAATTAATAATTGAAATAAATTAAATAATAATTAAAAAACTAAAACTTACTAAAATAAATAAAATATTTAACAAATGATTGATAAAGTAATAATTTAAAACTTAATTTCAGAATTTTTAATTAATTAATTAATAATTAAAATTATAATTAATAATAATAAATGACTTTTTGGTTCCGATCCGTTCGGTTATTGGTTAATCAATAACCGATTTTTTTTAACTCTGGAATCAAAATCGAACCGATAATCGAATTATCAATTTTCGGTTAACCGAAATAAGTCGGTTTCGATTCAGTTCCGTTCTAATCGAGAATCGAAAACCGTTTGGACACCTGTAGCTACTCTCTCTCTCCCGCCAACATCTGTTTATACATCCTCCTTTCTATATTAAACTGGTCCATGCCCTAATTTCCCATTACTTTAATTAAAGCATTATTGGGTTTAATTAATAATTAAGTGATTTTTCTATCCAAAACCACCCCAACATTTTAGGTAAATTAAATTAAGCAGCTCCATGTTTTCGAACAGTGGTTTTTTCTTAGTTTGGAAACCGCTTTTCTCACGCCTTACTATACCAGCTTCTTAATTTCTTCCAAAATAGAACTCTCTCTTTCGCTAGTCTTCACTCCAGAGCTCGAATTAGTAAGTCCTATATATTCGACTCTCTCTCTCTCTCTCAAGTCTAAATCTCTTTATTTTCTCTCTTGTTTCTTCCCTCTCTTTTTTCTCTGCTGAGTGTTTTGGTTAATTAAGCTCTCAAATGTTGTTGTGATGGGGAAATCAATGGTCCATTTCTTCGAATTCTCTCTTCATTCTTGCAGTTCTTCTCGATCTCGGCTTGTCGTAGGCTTCGATAGCCGATTAACCTTAGATTGAGAGCGTAGAGGTCAGAGAAATTTGTGAAAACCCTAATTTTTGTCTGGTTGTTTTGGGTTGCAGGGAAGAGTAATGGGGAGAGGGAAGATTGTGATTCGTAGGATCGATAATTCGACAAATAGGCAAGTGACTTTCTCAAAGAGAAGGAATGGATTGCTTAAGAAAGCAAGAGAATTATCAATCCTTTGTGATGCGGAAATTGGATTGATTATCTTCTCCAGCACCGGGAAGCTCCACGATTTTGCAAGCACCAGGTTTTCTAATCTTCCACCTATAATTAACTGCATATCTATGAACATTTTTTCCTTTTATATTTCTTGAATTTTTTATATATATAACATATATAGCTACCCAAATTGTGTGTCTGAAACATTTGGTAGTGTTTTTTTTTATGAAAAAAATCCCCTTATTAGATATATATGATCATGTAAGCGATTATGTGAGTGTGTTTTCTTCGATGCAATGGGTATATTACGCGCACCTGCAAATTAACCAAGAAAAGCTGAATCTGGGATATATATGTGTGTATGTGTCCTATGTCTCTCATTGATGTGATGTCAAATAAATTAAAGCACTAATTTTATAGATTAATTAGGGGAAATTAAAGAAGGAGGTTATAACTTATTAAGCAGAAATTATAGTTTTTTCCTGAGAGATCATATTCATGCATGCAGATAGCAATAACTGGACTGCCAAGTTGATTCTTTCCTATTTTAGAATTTCTAGGAACCAATTTTTATCAACTTATTAAGAAATCCATCAACTAGCTAGAACTAGTGATGTTCAGTAATTGTCGGACGCCATATATAAAAAATATATTTATAATACAATATATATGCTGGTTGCTATGTTGAGTGCGTAGAGAAATGAAAATAAAAAATTAAAATATTAATCTAGAAATAAAGAATCTTATTTGTATGTACGAAGTTCATGTGTGAGAATCTGCTTTCTTGGGAAAACCTTTGTACGTCAAAGAAGGTGAAAAATCATCCAGTATATATATGATATTACTATAGTAACATGACCCGTACGTATTATAATTTATACACAGTTATTGATAAACGAATCGACTTTTGTTTATCTTGCTGTTAAAAATACTCCTATTGTATTATTATATAGATAATTTCGTACTTTTAATTAATACTAGACATTATTTTAACTATCTAACACTAATTTTCCTAAAATTATAAAATTTGTATTTCTTGCTTGAATTATAATATGTATACTGATATATATTCGTGATTACAAAATTTGATATTGGTGGACATATTATCACTATAAATTAGATTTACTTTTATTTCATAATTGATTATATTAAATTTCATTTCATAAAGCAAATATATGATTCATTATTTTGCAAAGAAAAGTGAGCCAAAATTGTTAAGGTGTCCAAATATTTACTTTCAGTTCGGACACACACACACACACACACACACACACACACACACACACACACACACATATATATATATATATATATATATATAAATTCAAATAAAATCTTATTTAAAGTGGCGTGAGAACCATTTTTAATCATTAGATCGTAAAGATCTACGGTGATGCATCGCTTTATTGGATAGGTGCATTGTGCACCACACGAGTTTGAATCACGGTAGAAGGCAAAATTCAAATATATTTTTAGTGTAATAATTTTAATAGAGAATGCATTTTTCTCACGTTTGTAGGATAATAAATATATATATATATATATATATATATATATATATATATATATATATATATATATATATATATATATTCTGATAGTTTGAGAGGGAAATATTTGATTGATGGTAGAGCGAGATGGAAGATCTAAACTTTGATGTATAGAGGTAGTTCTGAGAGGACTTCTAATGACAGACTCTTCTTGAGGCCCCTCAGAAAGACATGCATTATAACGAGAAGACATACAAGATTAAAAGTAAATAAAACTCCATTGCCAATAGGGTCCTCAAGCGACATTAGAAGATAAAATTTTGTAAAAGTGAGAAGATGAATTGTTTCTAAACTTATACTAAATACTATTCGTCCATGTCAATATTTTATAATTAATTTATATCTAAACTAACTAAATGTTTTAATTTATTTTTAAAATATCTTTTACTATTAATAATTATAATTAAAACACGAATCATCATACAACTAATCAAAACAAGACCGCTTGTTTCCACCTCAATTTTAATATACTCTCTCCATTCACCAAAAACTTGTATTGCTTTTGGTGACATTAGTTTTAATAAATTGTAATGAGTGTAAAGTAAGTGGAGATAATAAATGAATATATTAATGGGTAGTGAGAGTAAAAGGTGGATCATGTGTGATTTTTTTGCAAATAAACGAATAGATTGATGATAAAAATGCAAACTTTTGGTGGACGGACCAAAAAAGAATTAAATGCAAGCTTTTGATAGACGGATGAAGTCATTTATTAAAATCCACGTTAGTGTCCGGCTAGCAAGGTACGTAGCTGAAAATTGGTCTTCGAATATTTTTGTTAGCTTTGTGATAGTTTATGCATTATCAATAGTTTAAGTCATTTTCGTCAAACATGTCAATATTGTATAAACCCTATTTTAAATATAAACAAAAAATGGATGCTGACAATTACGATATTTATCAGTTTGTTAATATTCGAGCAGCTTGAAATCTATAATTGAAAGATACAACAAAGTGAAGGAGGAGCATTACAATATGATGAATCCTACTTCAGAGATCAAGGTAGTCTTTATCAATTAATCATCCCTATATAATTGTAGATGTGGAAATATTATTGCCATGCAAATGTATTGAAATGTGTAACACTTTTAACTACTGGTTATTTAATACTGTTGCTTTTGGAATGATCAATTGATCATGTAATCTAGGGGAATTTCTATAAGGTGTACTACATCCTCTCTTATATAATAATATTTTAATTAATTTAATAAAATAATTTAAATTAAATTAATAAAATATTATTATGTGAGAGAGGATGTAGTACACCTACATGTTCTATGGAAATTCCCGTAATCTAGGATTAATAAGCCACGTAGGTTTTTTTCTTTTTCTCGATACAGTAGGCTACATAATTTATTTCCCTCCAAAATCGATAAATGAGAGAGAGAGAGAGAGAGAGAGAGAGAGAGAGAGAGAGAGAGATTGCATCTCAAATTTTCAAAAATTGTATCGCGATGATTTCGTGTATACAAAGAGTTGGTGCAGAAATGGAAACTAAATCATTCATGCTTGATACATCATACATTCATATGAGGGAAAGATTACAATTAAAATTTAGAAATGGAAACAAAACAGAATGTAGCCTAGTTTAGAAGAAATATATGCAGATACACACACATATGAAGAATTACATTTCTAAAATAATTTCTGATATATTAAATTGTAAAACATGCTAAAATATGTGTGAGTGCGTGTGTATTTTTTTCACAAAAATCTCAGAATAAAATTACCTATTTTTTTAATAAAAAATCATTTAGGTTTTACCATATCACCAACCGTGATAAGAAAAAAGAGAGCATACTTTCTTGATTGAAAGCAAAATATGTTTTATTTTTCATGGGGTTGTCATTCAAAAATGTGCACAATTTTAACTTTTTATTTCAATTTGGGTAGTCTTGTGTCACCAAACTTAACTCAAATTCAAACACAACCAAATATCATTAGATGTAGACTTAGATCAATAGATCTAGATAATATGTGACGGATATTGACTTGTTTTAACTGGCTAAAAATTTCTTTTGGATTTAGATATAGGTAATAAAAAGAGTTGTGTATTTATTTTAGCAATTTTATGGAGTCCTTTTAGTTTTTACAATTGGAACAAAAATTAGGCGTTTCTTAGGACGTGGCCACTTGAGCTCTACTTTTTTTTTGCCAATTAATACAGAAATTTTAAAGGTTGCGTCACGGTGGACTCAAACCCGAGAACCCGAGACCAAATTAGATATATCAAAAGGGTGCATTTTGTAGCCTCAACATTTTTGTATTGAAAATTGATTCTATAGAGGCACTCTAGTTGGCAAAATAATGATTCCCTTTAAAAAAATCTTGGGAATCTCCAACACTTTTCACTTGCCATCCTTCATGAAAGCTTTATAGGGTAAGAACCTGAAAGGCCTTGATGAACTCTTGCCTGAAAAAAATCTCACTTGAAATGCACATTTAGTAAATAGTAATACAATAAAAAGTTGATTCTCACATTTCTTGAATCCTATATATTCAATGTAAATGAAATTCCCCTCTGACATACTTCTTAGAGTCCACTTTCACATAATTCCTCATAGAGCATTCTGTTGAAGTGCTCTCTCACACTTTACTTAGGTTTTCTTCTTCCCTTGAGTTAAGGACTCGTCTGTAATAGAAAGAGGTCTCGGGTTCAGTCTCCACTGCTGGTTGACCCCTTATTAACTGAGCCATGGTCGATTCAGAAAGTGGTCAACATTATCTCTATTGTCGATTCAAAAAGTGGGCAGGATTACCTCTATCACTTTTGGAAGAGCAGAAACTAAGTCTTTAATATCTTCAATGTTTGGAGAAACTAAGGCTTCAATTGATTAATGAATATGTTGATAGCTCTCTTCAGATGTTACTCTGAATTGTTTTACTATTTTGGGTTTGTCTGGGCTCCTATTTGTTCCTTCTACACCATTGAAAGTGAAACACAGATTTCCTAAAATCCACCTTGTGTTGTTAAGTTTCTAGATGAGAAAACGTAAGAGGAGATATGTATTGCCAAAATCGGCTAGGTTGCAGTCCTCTTTCTTGGCGGAGTGACCATGTAAAGTTTCTATTTAACAAGAAAATGCAAGATACAACTAAAAAAGGACATCATCCACTACATCAACAAACAAACAGTATAGTAAACACAACAATTTTCTAAACCACAGAAGATTTACATGCATCTGATTTCTAAAGATGTCTCCAACTAGCCTGGGTGAATTTCTATTGCAATTTGATTATAACAATAACTTGTTGTGGTAAGTATGGCCTCTCCTTGAGACTTAATACACTAATCCTGCTTTGTCATTTTTGGATAGGTATGGCAAAGGGAAGCAGAAAACTTGAGCCAACAGCTACAGTATTTGCAAGAAAGCCATAGGTAATCCCACTAGATGAGTTACATGTAGTAATTTTATTAAAAATTCCTCTGCAGAGACCTTTCACAGCCAGAAACTAAGTTACTATTGATGGAGAGCTAAAAAAGAGATATAAGCAAAGTAGTAATAGATAATTGACAGGCAGATGATACTATAGAACATAAATTGAGACACGGAGAATGCATTAAAAATGTGTACATTAAATGCATCTGGATATTAAAGAAATGTAGAAGAGGTATGTGTATAATGAAATTGAGTTAGTAGGAGTGTAGGACTAAAATAGGCACCTCTCGTCTTTCATCTGAAATTACATTGTTTTGGTTGCAGGAAGCTTTTGGGGGAAGAACTTACTGGATTGAACATCAGAGACCTCCAAAATCTGGAAAATCAACTAGAAATGAGCTTGAAAGGCGTACGTGTGAAAAAGGCGAGTAACAATCATGTCTACCATAACTATACGGACGGCTTCTCAAATAACTTATTTATCTCTCGCAGGAACAAACTTTGACTACTCAAATCAACGACTTAAATCAGAAGGTCCACTTTTCAGACAGTCAACATGCTATAGTTTCTATTTTATATTCGTGTTTAGAATTGGGGAATCTTGTTTCAGGGAAACGTCGTTCATCAAGAGAATATGGAACTTCACAAGAAGATGAATATTGTTGTCAAGGAGAATGAAGAATTGCGGAAAAAGGTATTGATAGACCACGACTTAGAGGGTTTAGAGTGTTTGGCTAAGCTTATGTCTCAAGAGTTTATAAGTTGTCAAAGTATTTGGATAATTAAGCTTAACTAGAGACATAATCGCGAGTTAATAAGAAAAAATTAAAGAAATATGAAGTTGATAGGGTATATATTGGAATAATGAATCATAGTAAGATTATTTTGATAAATTCATTGTTGCTTATAGCTTATCTAAAATAGGTTGGAATCGATAAACTTATATTTTGAAAAGCTTGTAAGTTGTTTAGGGGCAAAATATGTCAAAAATACAGGCCGGATAGGTCAAAAAGTAAATTTGAGTTACAATCAAAGGAATTCTTTATTTTTACAGGTTTATGGCCCAAGCGAAGAGAGCAACGCTCCCCACAATATGCACAGCATCAGCAATGGATATGCTTTTATGCCTATTAATCTTGAGCTAAGCCAGCCACAAAAGCAAACAAATGGCGCACCAAAAGATGTGATGAATTTGGGGTTAGCTCTCTTAATCCCTAATTCACACACACACACACACAAACATATATATATGGCACTAAGAATGGTTTCGGCCCTTGTTTATCTTATCAAATGACCATAAAATTGACTCTTGAAACAGGCTTCATCTGCAGCAGCAATGACACGTTGGCGGCATATATAGAAAATATGTTTACCAGTTGTATGCCAAGTTGTCCTACAATACAAAGAGTGAATGGCTCCAATGGACAAGAAATGTTGTGGTTCACAATATGGCCATCCACTTCATTGAAATCATATAGAAAGCCTAGAGATTTTTATGTACATAGCCCCATGATTATTGTAATAATGGCTCAATAAAGGTTGGAGCCCATCAGAGGTGAAGAACCAGAAGCCCGTAATTACATACTATATCTATTACGAGTTCACCTCTTACCTATTTAATCTAAAAATAGGTGCACGAGGTATTTAAGTCATTGATAAATACAACTAGGTTGTGAGTGAAATGAAAGATATGATGATAATTTTTTCAACTTCAAAGTAGCAGATCAACTGATAGTTGTTCGGATATATACAAGATAGATAATGGCAAGAACATGTATTTTAGAAAAGGAAAAGAAACAACGAGAAAGTCTGGTATATTTAACTTATTGGAATCCAAGCCACAAAAATGAGTTACTGAGACTATTTAGCTAACACCTCTAAACTAGCCATTTAGAATCACCAACAACATAATCTTAGGTGAATCCGATCAAAATCAATCAGAAGACAAAGAGATGCAGAATCACGAATGATAAATTCACAGTAATTAAACAATTATGGATAATCATGAGAAACTGAGAATGAATTGGAAACAAACGTTTCTTGTGAATCCGATGATCAAGGCTATGATTTAAAAAAGGAAAAAGAAAGAAAGAGATTTGTAAAACTCGCCTTATGTATTATATGGAAACAATCAACATGGCTTCAAGAACTTATTATCCCTTCACAATATTGACAGGCTTGGTATCAAGGGAGAAACCACACCAACAATCTGAAGCCATAACATCAAACACCATCAATTAACACTATGAGAGTTTGAGTTCAACAGAATCAATATTTCTACTCTTTTCACCTTATAGATTGTGGGAAAGAAGATTTTTTTGTTTTTGTTTTTTTTGTTTTTTGAGAGTGAGGGACAGAAGATTTTGGCTTCAAGAACTTTATGCCCCTTCACAATCTTGACAGGCTGGATATCAAAATAGAAAGCAGATTAGATAAACACCAGAAACTATACTCAAGAACTAAAAAAACAAGTAATCAAAGTGAAACAAAAAACAAACAAGCAAAAACGAAAAAAATAATCAGATACCCCTCCAGAAATAATTTGCTTATGATTATAACATAACAAAGATTGTGTAATTAAGAAAACGTTTGATTAACTTCTTACAACACGAACTAGCTGAAAACAACAGAATGTAATGCATGTACAAACGCAATCATGGAGAAAAACAGATATAAAAGCAAACAAGAATCACCTGGTTCTTCGAGATTCTTTCAACACCAAATTTAGAAACGCAACTGTGTTTTACATGTAACTTTAGCGGAAGCGCGATCTCGATGCGTAATCGCAGGTTTCTTGATGAAGGAGAATGTGTTGAATAGAATTACAGAAGTGATTGATGTTGTGGGCAGAGAGAGAAGAAAATATCTAGGACCATGAACTACGTACGTACCGATTTTTTTTTTTGTTTCTTTTTTCTTTTAAAATATATGAAAGCGGTTGGCGATTGGGTGCATCCGGTGTTTCTGTGAGCCTTGGGTATCAACACTAAGATGGTGTTTACTTTGCATGATTAGCATTTTGTAGGATTGACTATTTGATGGATTAAATATGTGATAATATAATTTTTATCTATCAATCATTTGTTTACTACAAAGGATTAGTGAATGATAAAAATTAGGATAAATAATTCTTCATTTATTTTGAGGATTATTTCAATCCTACCTATATTGGTTGGATTAAAATTAGTGAAGAACAACTCAAAGGATTAAAATAATCTCGGGCTTTGGGATATCCTCAAATATTAATCCTTAAAAGTAAACATTTGATTAGGTTGGATTAATTTTATCTATCCAACCTAATCATACAAAGTAAACACCACCTAAGATGAATTATTTTATCATATTGTCAGAGTCAACAGTGTAGTTCATATGGAATACTTAAAACAGTAGGCTATGGTATAAGAATAAGATATGTGTGTGGAGTCTAATCTTCACTGCTTTTTCTTTTTTCAACTAAAAAAGTCAAAATAGGCCAATAATGTAAAGGGGAAATAGTA
The DNA here is from genome assembly GCA_036937905.1 of Salvia rosmarinus. Lineage (NCBI taxonomy): Eukaryota > Viridiplantae > Streptophyta > Magnoliopsida > Lamiales > Lamiaceae > Salvia > Salvia rosmarinus. Next base: position 187,674 of record JAODLM010000685.1, read on the forward strand.
AAAGAAAACTTTGCCAACTTTGCCATATATTGTTGCCATCATAGTTTTTTAACACAAATAATGACTTGTAATACTGCAAAAGAAATAGGAGAGATAAACTTTACTAAAATGAGAATACACATCCCACCAATAGATTGTCCTCAAGAGAACATATAAAAGTATGATTTTAATTATTTAAATACGAGAAGGAATTTTTATTTTTATTTTCCCCTCTCAAATGTGCTCTCTACGTAAAAGTCCATTCTTTTAAAGTAGTATGCACGCTATATAACATGATTTGTGACTCGCAATTAGAGCTGGCAAAAGTAGCGGACTGGGCCGACATGGCCCAAGCCCGACGGGTTTTTATAATTTTCGGGCCGGGCCGGGCCGAAAATTTTTCGAGGCACTGAAACTGAAGCCCAGCCCCGGCAAGCGGGTAAAACCTGTTCAATTTTTTTCAGATTTTTTAATGTATAAAATTGCATATTTTTATTGTAAAAGATAAATAATTATGTATTTGTTTCGTGTCTGTGTGAGTGGGTGAGATTGGGGAGTTGAGAGGTTAAGAAGAAGAGAGAGAGAGATATCTAGGAATAGGATGAAAGATACAAAATTACAGAGGCGCCCCGCTGAGAAAGAAGAAAAGAAAGAGAGATGATAGGAATTAATTGAAAAGTCAAAAGTTAAAATAATTGAAATGTCTGCGTATGTTGTAATTGTTTGAGTTTGTAAAAAATAAATTGAAAAGTCAAAAGTTAAAGTTTGAAAAGTGAACATAAATGGGTGTCAGGCTGCCGTGTGCGTGTCCTTTGTGTGTTCAGTGTTCACTTTGCCATGATAAAATACATATAATGATATAATATATAATTGGGCGGGCTTTTTAAATCCAAAACCCCGAGCTTTTTTAGTCCGAAGTCCAGTAGGTCCGGGGGTTTTTTTGGTGGGTTTTAGGCGTTTTTCGGCCTATAATTTTAAAGTTTCAAACTAGCTCAAACCTGCACCTGGTGGGCTTTCAGTCGGGTTCATTTTGCCAGCTCTACTCACAATAGCGTCGCAGCTTAATGACATGTATTATATGTGGTATAATAAAATTTTAAAATTTAATGATTCATATTTAAGTATTTAGTCCAAAATAGTTCATATTGGATATATCTCATAATGAATATAGAACATCTATCATCTTAATTACAGATGACAAAGATGGATTTAAATATATTTATTTTAAGATTTACTGATTGATTTGTTTGTCGAATGGAGACTTCAGCCCAACACGGCCTAACCCTGAAGGGTTTTGAGCCCAATTACAAACCGGGCAACAAGATTGAGTGTGATAAAAAGTCGAGGGAATAAAAGATCACAAAATGACTTAAGACATGCATGTATCCAAAAACCTTCTGTTGTATGTTTAAATTTGTGGTGGGAAATAAATACTCATCCTTCATTCTTTTTCATTAATATTTGCGTCACATAATTTGAAGAGTCAAGTTCATTGTTAGATAATTTTCAATAATATCTAATCTATATCTCGATTCATCGAATGATAAGACACAATACTCCCTTTTGACCAATATATATTCATTTAAAAATATTGAATTCATTCGACTAACCAAAATTATGGATGCGAAAGTATTCAAACTCTTGACCCCACTTCAAATAATGAAGATATTTGAGACTTGTATTAATTCCCGTCAAAATATACAATCATATATCAATAAAATGTTAAATATATTATTGAATAATAGAGAAGATGTTTGAGACTTGTAGAAGAAACATTTTCTTTTTGATGTCGTAACCCGCACCATATTATCTTGGAAGTCTTGTATTTGGAAACCACACGTTCACGCATAGATAGCGCAAACCATACAAGATAGATAAACCATACTTGGAAAACCAGGTGTGACAGACTCAAACCCATAAAGACATTTGATGAGGTTCGAACCTATGATCTCTCGACCACATGAACCCACTTTAACCATTGGATTGTCCCTAGGAGACAGAAGAAACATTTGTTGCACGCAAAAGATGAGCAAAGGGGAAATGTAATTTGCTTGTGTCACTAATTCTGCAGCTTTTAGGGGTATCCGTTTGCAAAATTTCTCACACGACGTGCGCCGGTTTTTATGGGGTTCGTTCGTAAATCTGGTTACTAATACCCAACAGGGACTAAAAGCCGAAGCATATAATATTTATTCGATAAAATAAATTATTATCTTCTTTTACACCTGAAATATTCGATCTATTTCAAAATTCAAACAGAAAGTAGATAGATTCGCAATTTATCCACCTTAATTCTAGTTTTCTTGTTGAATATTTCTGTGAAACACGATCAACATGTTACTATCCTCCAAACCAATCTTACGACGATATTATATTGATTTTATTGAGAAATATCTGATATACTATTTAGAATAAGATATATTTAGGTTTGTTTAACATGATATAATAAGCCTTTTATTCTTTACAAAAGTAAGACAATGTTCAGAACTTGATTAATCAAACCACACAACAATTTGTTTATTCGGGCCAACATGGATGCTATGGTTTTCTACGCTGGTCGTGGCGTGGTAAAAGTCTGTGGTAGTATTATTATTGGTCTTAATTTGTTTAACAAATCAATAGGTACAAAATCACTAGTAATATTAATTCATAAGATTGCCAATATTTAAATAATAAAATAATTAGTAATCTAAACTCATGGCCAAAATAATAATAATAATTAAGGATTGTAATCTCATAGGAATTTAGGGTCACCACTCAAATTTTCATATGATCTAATACAACTAATTTGGCAATAAATATTCGAAAAAAAAAACAAACATCCACACTAGAAAGTGATGGTATATGTTGTATTCTTTTATCTTTTCCTATTTTAACTACCTAATTTTCTAAATTAAACCCTCCTCTCATTTTACTCCAATTTTCGTGTTATCTTTTTTTTGTTCTTTTCCTTTTGACATTCATAATCAAGGGATTTTATTTCCTTTAGGATTGTTAGCTTTGTTGAATTGACGAGAATAAAACTTTTCAAGATTGTATTTTTCCTTCTTCCTGGCTATTTTTTAGGTGAGTCTTGCTTCTTCATATATGTTCTCTCTTCATTCAAGAATTTGGCTGAATATGCATTAGGAAGGTAAAAAAAATCGTTAATATTGATGTTGATGGTAAATAAAAGTTTTTTTGCTTTTCATGTTTCAATGATGATCTCGAAACCATGATAATTGAATAATTGTTCTTTGAAAATACGATGAATTATGATATTACTCCTTGATGTTAGCATTTAAGGTCTGAACTTTCTTTTTTCCTTCCCTTGATTCTTTTTCAATGGTGAAGGTGTGAAGTTGATTACTAGTCTTCCAAATTCACAGGCAATTTCCACCACCTGCCACAGCCTAGCAGAATTGAGAAAATGGGGTTGATTCTTGCTTCTTGATCCAACCAGAAAAGCAATGGAGATGAACGATGCAGGCCCTGCTTCAGCAGAGGACATAGACAGTGAATCATCCCAACCAAAAAATCAAAGAGAAAACCAGCTCTACTCATCCCAATACCCCGGCGCAGTGAGGCGAAAGGCGTACATATTCGATGGCGATGGCAGCTACTACAATCAGGAATGGAGCCTCAAGGAGGGCAAAGGCAAAGAATTCTGCTGGTACCACGTCGAGCTCCCAAAGGGCAAGCAAAAACTCTCCCAACTAGCACAATACCTCATCGACGTCCTCTGCCCACCCTTGAAGCTCCAAGACATCCTCTCCCTCGCCAGCAACGGCCCTTCTGCGGCCACGTCGATGGCGCCTCGTCTTCAGGGTCAACTCCCCGGCCCCCTCGAGCAACTTCACATTTAGGATTGCAGCTAGGGTTACCGAGCACTCTGTCATCACGGTCTCCTTAGGAAGGGTGCCGAGGTTAGGCTTCTCACCAGCTAACGAATCTCTGCTTTCGGAGATTCCTGCAGTGGAGAGCTCTGACTACGCCAGTGATAGCATTAGTAGTAGGGGCGGCATGGTTATCCGAGAGCACGTTTTGGATTTTTTGCTGACTATGAATCACTCGGAGGAGGCTGATAACCCGGTGCCTAGGTCTGTGTCGAACCTTGTTGTGCATATAATAGATACTCATGTTGATCACCTGCAGGATACGGTGACCAAGCTCGAGATTGAGCTGGACTCGGTGGAGTTTGAGCTGGACAGAGGTGTGTGTATGTAGGCCAATATATTGTAATAACTCAGGCTGTATAGTCTTTGTTTTCTGATTTGGTTGGTTGCAGGTGGATTCGCCTCGAAGCAGCAGATGCTGGATGACAAGAAATTTCCCAAAATGCACCTTGATCTGCAGCGCCTGCTGCAGGTGAACAAGTGGCAGAAAAAGTATTCTATTTTGACAAAGCTTCCTCACTCTCATCTTCGTATTCTTCTTGCATGCAGGTGATCGCTCACAGTGAGCAAGTGTTCCCAAGAGTGAAGGAGAAGTGTTCGTCGAAGGACTGGTTCACGTACGAGGACATCATCGCGTTGGAGGAGCTGATTGCGCTGATAAGGAGCCTCAAGGAGAACGTGAGGTTCATAGCCAACCGCGTGACAGCATTGCAGGCTGGGCTGGACAGCTGGCAGTCGGAGCAGATAAACAGGAAGCTATACTACCTGTCCTTCCTGTCCATCATATTCCTGCCTCTCTCCATAATAACTGGAGGTATAGATTTCATTGTTTTAGAAAAGTTGTTGAAATTAGGTGTTGATTGGTTGGTTTTGTTGGGACAGTGTTTGGGATGAACGTAGGCGGGGTGCCATGGACGGGGCAAGATGACCCGGAGTTGAAGGATGGATTCCACAATGTGGTGGTGATCTGTGTGGTGATGCTGCTGATGGTACTCCTCTGCTTTCTCTTTCCGGGGGTTTATAACCACATCATGGGGTGGCAGAGGATGCGGACCTTGAGAAGATGCCGTTCCTTCAATCACAAGTCCTTCATTAGGCGAGACAAGCCCGGACCTGAACCAATAAAAAGACGAGGATACTCTCGTATTTAGGCTCACCCACTTCTTTCTGGCTACCTTCATTTCTGATTCTTGCTTGCTTGCTTACTTGCTAGATTCAGCTTGTTATAGAGGTTTTTCTTGTTAGATGTATGATTCTACTGTTCAAGGCTGTGCACTAGTACTCTTGTTTATATTTGTAAATTAGTTTAGTTGGAAGGACTTTAAATATGTATACTACTGTGTCGTAGCAAATTTTCTGCTGGTGGTTTCGGTTGATTCATTTTGTATTTAGCTTTAAAATATGTAATTTTAGCTAGTTTTGAGAGCTAGCTACTCTGGGTGATCTGGATGCTCTAGTTTTGGCAAGTTGAAATCCATTTGTTTCAAAATCTTGAATTTCAGATCCCTTAACTCAAATCGAGTGCAATCTTAGTGTTGTGTTTAAGAGCTTATGAATGTTTTCGAGTCTCAACATTAGTCATGTACCCTCTTTTAATGCACTGATTTCATACTATCTTCTAATGCATAGATTCATACACAAACGGCTAATCACGGTTGTCTGAAGATTGGAGAAGATTTAGAGAGAGATTCATGTCTTTTTTTAGTTTTGAATAAAATTAATTCTTTTTGTATGAGACTATGAGTAGATAAATTCGTGTCAAACTCACACATATCACATAATGTTTGATATTTAAAAAATTGGATCAAGAATATTTCGTGACGATGTTGAAATGTGAGGTATGAAATCGTTAGAATATTTTAGAAAATGCACATAAATATTAGGACAATATATAATAACTAGAAATAGTTGTATAACGAGCGGCATGGATTACCATCGTAATGCAATTTAATTGCATTATAACAATTAAATATTTACCATTATTGATTTGGTGGAGTTATCTCATACTGTCTTAATCACGCCACATGATTTATATATGTTAAATTAAATTGTCCCACTACAAAAATATGATCAAAAACTCGATAGTCTTTATATATCTTTGACTTAATTCATAAACTTTTGCTTATTTTGATTTTGCATACGAACTTTCAATTTTATCTCTAAATACTTATTTTACATTTTGTTGCAATTTCTGCTTATTTGACCATCCTACCAAATCAAAGTTGATGTGTCATGGCTATTTAAAATACACGTATAAAGTCCAAAACATAGTATAAAAATTAAATGTTAAAAGATATCATCTTATATTTAGAATATCAATTATTAATTTAGCACTTAATTCAATATAACATGTTATTTAGACAACATTGTTCTTAGAAAACACAAAGAGCTTCTTCTTTGATGTTGTGTTGCTTCTGATTAATTTTGGTGAAAGACTAGCTCAACCTCCTTCGCCTTGTGCTCATCGTTGAATTCACACGACAAAGATTTAGAATGCCTAAAGTCTAGGTGAAAGTTTAGGCCGCGGACGAATGAGTCTGAGATGGGTTTGAAAGGGAGGAGAATGGGGTAGTGGTAGAGGTGCCCAAACTCGACCCATTAGGCTTTATACTTAACAATTTAAGTCTATAAACTATTAATTTAACATAAAAAATAACAAAATTCAAAATTATATTTTAATATAATAAAAAAATAGATTAAAACACTGAAGTCACAATCTAAATTAGTAAATAATCCAAAATAAAACACAAAACAACTAAAAGAGAATTAAAGAGAAAGATAAGAAAAAAAATAAAAACATAAAGAGAAATAAATAATAGTAGGTAACAAAGATATATATTTTACCGGGTAGACTTTTTAGCTCGAAAATCCTGTGCTTTTTTTGCCTGAAGCATGATTGGCCCGAAGTTTTTTTTGGGGGCGGATTTTTTAGGCTCGTTTTTTCGGATCTCTTATTTTGAAGTCCAATCTAGCCCAAACCTCGAGCTGGCCCATCGTACGAGACCCATTTTGACTGCTCTAGGTAGGGGTGGACGAAAATCGAACCCAAATTTAAAATTAGGCGAAATTATATTGATTTCGATTTGATTAGATTTAGATTCAAGTGTCCAAAAAATTGAGTAAAGATCCAAAAAGAAATAAAGTTTATTAATTGTGTATCGCTATGACTAATAATTGAAAATTAAATATCTAGAAAAAAGACGAGAAATTTAAATATTAACGGAATTGTGTATCGCTATGACTAATAATTACAAATTAAATATCTAGAAAAAAGACGAGAAATTTAAATATTAAGGGAACAAAACTTTTTTATTTATCGATCAAACATATTTGTTGGTCGTCATAAAGTTCTGAGGTGCAAGTTGTAAACCGCAATTTGGACACTGGAAAAAAACCATATTCGGGCTAAGGCCCATTATAATTCGAAAGAACAAGTTTAGGCTAGCCATGTTCGTTGTATAAAAAATAACTGTTATTTTACTTTTAGCCATTAGGAGTGGAAATCGGTTGAAATCGAAATGCATGAAATATAGATATGGAATATCGAACCGATCAGTTAACAGATTAATCGATCGGTATAGTCGATCGGTTAATCGATTAACCGATTAACCAATTATGAAAAAAAAAACTTTAAATTATGCTTTAAAATATTCTTATATTAGAATACACGTTAGAAAAAGGTAAATTTTCCGAAAACACTTTTAGATTAGTATAAATCTGAAAGAAACGATCGAAAGACAATTGAGTATATTTCGGGCTTAAAAGTTGACCCGTGTATTAGTTGATTAATTTAATTTTATAATAGTATAATAAATTATTATACTAATATTAATAACTCCCACATGTATTTATTATACTAATATTAATAACTCCCACAAAGGTTTGTTTGGCTATGTGGTCAATTTTGCAAAAGGATTTTTTTTATCCCTGATTCTTTTTCATGGCTACGGTATGTTGGCCATGCTATTAATTATCGTTGGTAGCAAACATTTGTTTTAACTGGAGGCCTTTTAAGATTGTTCTTTGGGTCTCTTTTCTGTGTATATGATGTTACTTATATATCTGTGTGAGAGCAATTGTTTTCTTATTCGAAATCTGTGAAGATGAATAAACGTTTTTGTACATATCTATATGATGAACTTGATGATGTACGAGTATGTTGAGTAAATAATGGAGTCTAATATTTATTGTTCGATATACACACGAACATGTGTTCGTATTATTATATATAAAATAGAAAAGTTTAATAACTCGAAAAACCAAGGTTTCACGGACAATTATATAATTACTCTTTAATCTCTGTTTTACTCCTATTAGTTGTAATTTTTAACTAGTTGAATTGATCGATGTGATCATATAGCATTCTTTTAAATAAAGGAATACTCGCTTTGTAAATCCAAACACATGTTGTTTGATTAGTAATTAAATTGATCTATATTATGTCCTACTAATTTGGTAACATAGTTGAGAAACATATTCTAAAGGGTAAAATATTTTTCTTACAAGAAAAATCCAAAGCTACTAATCGCGAGTAAATTTGGAAATTGAAGCTTATAATTTTTCTGCTATAAATTCACTCGCTCACCATAATTGTTATTAAATATATTGAAATAGCTAAGACACCGAGGTTTCGTGGTGTAGTTGGTTATCACGTCAGTCTAACACACTGAAGGTCTCCGGTTCGAATCCGGGCGAAGCCATAATTTATTTTTTCCAATTTTACAGAATTTATTACCCGACGGTCCCGACCCGACTCCATCTATTTTTTATTTTTCAATTTTTATCCCAATTCATTTACGCGCTACATAAATTTCTGCCATCTCCCCCCACTGCCCCACAAAAAGGACGAACAAAAAAACTGGGCCCCGCTAACCCAAAACTACGTCTCTCCTCCAATAAGATATCACCAGCCGTAACACTTCTCAATTCCTATTAGTCCGTAAATTCCACGTCATCTCACAAATAAAGACTCTAGAAGCATCTCAATACATCTCTGCGTTTACCTCTAGCTAGAAACGGAAAATCTGTATGCAAGAATTCCATGTCTTTTTTTTTTGTTTCTCTTTTCTGCAATACAGAACCGAGTTGTCATTAGCCAAACAATTGATTAATTCCTTGATTTCCATCCAGAATTCCCTTCTTACTTTCACAAATTTCTCGATGGATTTAAGGTTTCGATCATTGAATTTGGCTGCATACTTTTGCTTGGTTCTGATTGGAATTCAGGTTTCGAAGTCGGCCGCTTTGGTTGCCACCCATGATTCCAATCCCCCACACCCAAAAGCAATTTCGGTAACTACTCGATTTCAGTCGAAATTATTTTATTATTCATTTCTGTCTTTTTTCTTGTCATATCATTTTTAAATTTGCTGTTCATAATCGTGTGACTGTAATAGGATTTGAAGGAGGCAATTGTGAAGGGATTAGGGTTCCAAGCTGAGGAATTTAAGATATCCGGGTTTGATTTGAGGGACGCAAAGGTGGGGAAATCAGTAGCTTATGAATTCGATGTGGAAATTGATAATAAAGTCATGCCGTTCAAGCTGTTGGAGGATGTGAATCGTTGGGAATACGTTGATTTGCCCATTTTCCAACCAGCACATCCGGTTAGGCCGGGTGACGAAAATGGTTTGGTTGAGACGAAGTTTGATGATAATCTGCCCATTCTTGCCCCTTTCCAGCTGGCTGGCCCTATGGAGCTCTGGATTCAGGATGCCAAGGACATGAGAATCTCATTGCCTGTAAGTTAAAGTTAAGATTTTTTGTTTGATGTTGATGGATGATGTTATGTCTGTTCTTGCTCTTGTTCATTGAGTGTTGAGGACAGCTTTTGGAAGTAATTATAGTTTCCTATAATTGTTGGACAATGGCTATTGGATGAAATGGCAAAACTTGTTTATATTTAGATGCACGTTGCATCCACCCCAACTAGGGTCCCAATTTCCGATTTTGGTTTACTTATCCTCAATTAGAGTTTATTAATCACAATTAGGGTTTAATTAGGGAGAATAACACCGTTCATCTGGATGCACCTGAGTGTGCTTCATTGGAAATTGAGCTTCTGGCTTCTAATAAAATATGGTGCTTGCGGAATGATATCGCTAGTAGTAGACGATATATCTTCTTCTTGCACGATGGTTTTGCGATAATGCTGCACCTCCAGTGTGTTGTGCTGCAGTTGTTAGAAGCTTCATGTTCACTATTCACAGCTAAAAAACATTGTAAAATGTGTCAAACTATTTAGTAGATCAATATTGACTGGAACTCTGAGACACGATTACCATTTATCGGATAGATTCATTGGTTGATTGTATCTAAAATTGAACTATTTTTGCTTCATTTAGAGACTTGGAAACTATAAGTTCTGTCACCCTTCTCTTCTCTCATCTAGTGATTGGCCTTTGATGCAGCATGAAGTGGATGCTGGTGTGCTGAAGAAAGTGATTCTAGCAGATGGTGCCGTAGTCACTGTTAAGGCGCCCGATCCGTTAGCCTGCGCCATCCAATCGAGCTACCGCTCCCATTTAATCGAACCAGCAATAACTTTGCTTCGGGTCTTCTGACTCTGGCTGAGTGGCTACGCAATGCTGTACAGGCCCAAGACGGCCCTCTCCTCTCCCTTCGCATTGTTGGACCGACATCACTCACGTCCCCTGCTTCCTCATCGCCTTCTTCCAACAACCGGCTCAAGTTAAAGCGCCTTGCTCCCGGCCTCGTGGAGCTATCCTCCGCATCAAAGAGAAAAGCTACGGGCAGCACGGCCATTGATCTCCAAGGAGAAGCCACCGCCCTTCTTGCACCCGACCGGTTCAGTACGTTATGGCCTATTACGTCACTCGATGGCTCCAACTCCAACCTGCTCGGGTTTGAGGCTCTGCTGTCGTCCGTGCTGGGCCCCAAAGGGAGCAAGGAGGGTACATTTAAGCTTTTGAAAGCGGATGTTTCGGCTCAGACTTTTGTGAAGATGGGTTTTGTGGTCGAGAAGAAAACGGGGCAAGGTGAGGGGTTCGATGTCTCTGACTTTGCAGAGTGGAGGACGAAGCCGCAGTCTGTGAGGATGCATTTTGAGGTGCTGGGTAAGGTGGAGGGGAATAAGGTTGTGCCGAGAGGGTGGTGCAGATCGATCCTCTGATCGGAGAGGATACTGTGGCGGAGAATGTGGTGACGGGGAACACGACGATGTCGAAGGTTCCGTTAGTGTACCAGCCTCCTACTCCGTTTGCTCTGTGAATTGATGGTGATTCAGTAAGATGTATAGATGTTTTCTGTTTTATTCTTTTTCCTTCTTTTTACGCCATCTGCTTTTGATCCTACACATAAAATAGGGAACTTATATTATAGTATGGAGCTTTGAGAGACTAATGTCACTCGTGCATTTCATAATGCTAGCCTCTCTCTCTCTCTCTCTCTCTCTCTCTTCAATATGAGATAGAACTGAGTTGCAGAAACGATGGTGCATCTTAAAAAATTGGATTATCAATAGAATCGGCCATTTGGTATTAGAAATATGGAATTGGTTTCTATGGAATTGGGCTTTTCGCATAGGAGCTGGCTCAACAAGTGGCCTAATTAATGTGAATTCATGATGATAATTGACTAGTTTGAAATTCTGTGCATTTACAAGAAAATCCTCGATACGTAAGTAGTTGCCATCAGAAAATAATGAAGCTAACACAAATTTTTCTTCGAAATTCATACTATAGTAGTGAACTAATAAAGTCCAATCAAATGGCCCAATTAATTTTCATCCGATTTCTTTGTTCATTCCATCTACATTTTCGGTGTACAAGTAAATGTTGAATGGTTTTCACATGTACATTACACGTATTAGCTGGATATACAAAAAATAAAAAATAGGAAAAGGGTATGCATTTTTTTTTGTCAATTAAACACGTAAATTTAAATTATCTAATCACTAAACCAACGGTCCAACACGAACACTTCATTTTCATTTTTTTTTTGTCGATTAATATAGAAATTTTAAAGCGCTACGTCAGGCGACTTAACCCGGCGCTTCGGCTGAAAGATTAACCACTTACCACTAAGGTAACACACACACACTTCATTTTCATTTTTATGTCTTGTGTTGTTACTAGCTATTCATGCCTATTTGACTATATCATCTAACGAATTTTGACCCATTAATGAAGGAACTTGAGCAATATTAAAAATTATTCCAAGAACACTATACATAAACACATGGCTGAGGTCTGAATTTCCTTACAACCCGTCGTTACGGATAGTTTGTAAGGTCTTGAAAACTGATATATATATATATATATATATATATATATATATATATATATATATATATATATATATATTAAGGGGAATCATTCCTAAAACCATTTTCCGGCTTAAAATGCATTTAGTATTTTTCTACTTTTTTTTTAAAACTGAAACATTCTTTACGTTATTTCTGGCATTTAAAACTCTATCTTTGAGTAGCTATCATACATATATATCTACACACTTATTCTGGTATGTAT